>RJWT010000258.1:0-76884 GCA_004365215.1 Cuniculus paca | reverse complement strand
AGGGCAAGCGCTTAAACATTTTGTCTTTTCAGTCACACAACCAGTGATGCGACATGAGCATAGTATGGTTTTTGTTTCCTGCACAGGAAGGAGCAAGCTTCTAGCATCAGACCAAAGTGTTCTGTTCTGTGCAGAGGCCAGCCGCTGGGCCACTGGGCCACTGGGCCGCTGGGCCGCTGGGCCACTGGGCCACTGAGCTGCTGAGCAGAAAAGTTGTTTGCAGCTTAGCCATCAGCAGTGAGGCCAAGTGCGTTCTGCCTGGACCTGTTTTCTACCCATGATAGTTAACGCTGGGAAAATATGCAGCAAGCAGATCTTTGACTGTATTATCACACGCTGTGTTTGTTCCTGGTATTTGATCTCAGTAGGGGGGAAATGCCTGAAGACCCATGTCCACAGTGGGGAAGGGTGGCCTTGTCTGGTATGTTCCTCATTCTTTTTGTTGTCATCGTTATTTTTTCTGTCTTCAGGCAGCTGGGAAGAGGGGGATGGTAATTTACACCTTTCTGTTAAAGCAGATATTCCCCAGAGTCATTTCAAGTACTATACCTTACTTAGACATACTCTGTTGACAGGCCGGCAGGTCCTTATTTGGTATTACAGACAGGCAAAGCTGAATTTTTTTTTTTGGTTATATGGAAAAAGAAAGAAGAGGAGGTATAATTTCTTTCAGTCACTGGTCCTCCCCCACACCCCCCCACTGCCCCCAGCACTGGGGGTTGAATCCTGGGGCTCACCTGTGCTAGGCAAGCACTCTGTCACTTAAATAAGTGCTTGTACCTATTTTTTTTGAGACTGGGTCTCACTGAGTTGCCCAGGCTGGTGTCAAACTTAGGGTCCTCTTGTCTCTGCCTTCCAAGTAGCTAGGATGAAAGGTGTGCACTAGCATGCCTGGCTCATTTCATTTTCTGTCCCACGACTTTTTGTTTTAGCTTTGCCTTTATGAACCTCTGTTTTTCCATGTCAACTAGGACACTGCAGAAGATGATGTCTAGATGATGGTTCAGTGTAAGATGATGTGATTGTTGCCGCCTTGGTGGTTATGAAGGATTTTTGAAGTTCTTGAAACCATTCATTCATTCATCCTGTGGTACCAGGGATTGAACTCAACAGATGTAAATACTGAGCTACATCCCCATCCTTGTTTTATTTTTCATTTTGAGACAGGGACTTGCTAAGTTTTTCCGACTGGGCTTGAACTGACAGTCTTTCTGCTTCAGCCTACCTAGTGCTAGCATTTTAGTCATGTGGTACTACACCCCAGCAAGATATTTTAGAGAGTTCTCCAAATGGGGATAACCACTGCGCTTAAAATGATTGCTATTATAAAAGGTTAGCAAAAGAAAAAAAAGTTAGCTGACTTTTCTTTTTTCTGTTCATTTCTAATTGAATGCAGGTACAGGAAGACCTCTGAAACCTTATCTCAGGCTGGACAGAAGGCTTCAGCAGCCTTTTCATCTGTTGGCTCTGTCATCACCAAAAAGCTGGAAGATGTAAAGTATGTCTGCATTTTCTTTGCTCGCTAGAGGCTGAGACATATTGAAACATTGGTGTGGTTGCTTTTGTTTCCTGATTTTGGTCAGGGGGACACTGGATTCCCTGTTGGATTGAGGAAGGGGATACTCCTTCAAACTGGGTCTTGAAATTCTTGCTCAGATCCCTTTAGACATAGCGTTCTAACATCAAAAATGGTCATCTTCTGAATTGTAAAGCTTATGGGAAAATTGTGGTTGTAGAACTTCTGTGTCTTTTGTAGTCCTTCTGAGCATACAGGTAAGTAGATTCCTGGTGGGGGGAAGTTTGTGATAGTGGGCAGAGCCTGGTGTCTTTCTGGGGATAAGTACAAGAGCCTTGACGTGCATGCTTGGATGGAAACCTGGCTTCCCATTCTGTATATATTTGACAGCTTTATTCTGTGGTGTGATTACGACGTGCTTATTTGTGCACTGATTTTACTAACCTATGAGCTGTACCAACATTCATGCTTAGGCCCAAATCTTCATTGTGAGCTGTTGCTTTTTATTTTCCATTTGTATTTTAGATCAGTGTGCAGGTTTTTCCTTGTCATTTTGATAAAACCACTTCATAGTGCTTTTGTGCCTCACTTCACTCATGTAGATTAGAGTAGTGCTAAAAATGACAAGTGCGGTTTAAATCAGCTGTGCTTCTGCTGGCATGCAAAATTTGTGGTTAAAAAAAAAAAAAGCTCAGATTGCATGACTCTGTGTTTTACATTCATGGGGAAAGTAGATTCTACAGCCAGAACTTCAGTTGACTAGGGTTTGGTCGGTGTAATATACTTTGTACCACAGTAGCCAAATTCTTTGCTTGTTATATTTGGAGTATCATTCTAAGTATAATATAGTAACTACAGTTTTCTCAAACTTTTTTGATAGTTCTATACACATATACATCTGTTAGGTGCTTTTGTTTCTCTTTATGCTGACTGAATGATGTATCACTTTAGGGATCAGGTAAAACATGTGACTTTTGAAAAGTAGGTTATTTAATTGTTTTAGCTTTATCAGAACTTCCTTTATTTTTAACGCTTACTCTGCCTTCTTACAGATTGCAGGCCTTTTCGCATTCGTTTAGGTAAGGAGAGTTCGAACCATCACTGCAGCCTAGCAGTTGTGTGAGACAAGTGTGCTAAGCATAGATGATTATGCCACATCAGATGGTCGTGTTTGTCCACTACATCCAGTACTTTCCTTGCATTTGGAGTATCTTTTTCTCTAATGCACTTTTAATTTCAAGGGAGGATTTCTTGTATACCACGAGTAATGGATAAATTACAAGAAGAATTTGACACTGTGGTTCAAGGGATATGGAAATGATTTTTAAGTTTCTTTTTAATTTTTTCTTCTTTTGTAAAAGCACTTTACTGTGGCATGCAGAATTCCTCCCTTTTAATGTCTGCCTTTGTTTTTTGATGCTTTTATTTCTTTGGTGCTTTTGTAAAGATGTTGGATTCTTTCACCTGGATCTCATTATGCATTTATAATAGGCTGCACATGTACTGCCTCTTGATAGTGAGTCTTCTGTCTTATGTGGATTTCTGTACTTTTTGTGTATGTTAAAATAAGCATAGGAAAGTTTACTGTTACTCCACACATTTTAATATTTTACTACTTCATAGTTTTTACTAGTTTATTATCTTTACACTAGTTGTAGTCTTTCACTGTACATACAAGGCAGTTTCATGGATTGCAAAAGGAAAAAGTACATTAGGTCAGCACCCAAAGTACATTAAAAAGATGTTAGCCCAATCCTTGCCTTCTTGAAGGGGTCCTTAGGAGGTTGAATAAAGCTTTCCCATGCAGACTAACTGTCCAGTTAGGTGCTGGAGGAGAATAAAGTGGAAGATCTTTAGAGTGAAGCGGGAGGATATGAGTCTCTGTCCAGTGAACGCAGATTGTCTTCTCAAGCAGTCACTAGCTGTGACCTAGCTATCTGCCTTCTTCGGTAGACATGTAGATCCTTACAGCTCTGGGCGTGGTGACTCCAAGCCCTAGAAGTTGGAGTAAATCATGAGGATGCATGAACTCTAAATGCTGAACTATTTAAACATGAAAGTATCAAATCACCCCTGCTAAGAGCTGATTGTGTATCTTAATTCTAAAGTGCTGTAGATACCTGAATGAACATTCGGTCATATTTGGCACCCTAACCTGAGAGTGTGGTGTGGACGGGTTCTGAGGCTGTGGTCACAAAGCAGATGTGGCTTTTGTTGGGGTAGGGCTTGAAATCTTTGGTGTGGATGGGGAAGGAGGAGGGGACTTGGGATGCATTAAGAATGAAGGAACTTGTAATTGCTCAGTTATGAAGCAATGTTAGGGATGATATAAACACAAAAAATAAGACTATGTCAACTGTAACTAGGTATGGCTCAATATGTACTGTCTTATAACTCATCAGAAACAAACTTGAGTTTTGTTTTCTTATTCCTTTTTAGTTTATTTCATTTCACTTAAAATATTGATTACTGTTTTCAGTTTTGTTTTTAATGACTATCAATACATAGAGGTTATTAAGTCTTTTGAGTAACATATGAAAATGAGAGAAATAAGATTCTCTTAAACTTTATAATTCTTTTTTTTTTATTTTAAAGAGACTAAAACAAAGCAATACAAAACAGAACAAAGCAGATCAGAACAGAACAATGCAAGCAACACAGGACTTCAAAACGAGACAACAGGAAATCAACAGTGGTTACCATAGTGTCTCTTCTTTTCTTTGCAGTAGTTGTCCATACTTTCACACACAATAAATTCAAACAAAACAAAATAGTATAAAACCAATCAAAAGAATGAAAGCATTACAGGCCTTCAGTGAAGTCCCTTAATCTGATTTAATATGTTCAGACATATAAAGAAAGCCACATCTTTTAGACCACATGGGTCACAGAAGCAAATGCTGGCCGCATTCTGCCAAGAACTGTCCAAGGGAAGGGAGCCAGACTTTGAGCCCAGTGCTTTGTCCCAGCAGCAAGGCCTTGCCACCTGCCCCAGAACAGTTGGTGAATTCCTCTGACTGCTTCAGGTCCATCTTACCTGGCAAACTTAGGTCAGTGATTTCACTATGAGAGGTAATTACACAGATACAGGAAGACAAATGCACTAGGCATTAGATTGAGCAACAGATTTTGTTTTACATAGCCAACATTATCATTGAGATTTAGATATTTGTCATGGTTATTCCTTGGTGGGAGAGGGGGAGAGAGAGGAGAGAAGGAAGGAAGGAGATGGGGAAGAAGAGGGGAAGTAGAGAGAGATGGACAGGCATGGTGGTGGGTGCTGGACAGGAAGAACGGAACCCGAGCATCTGTTTCTGATGCCCTGAGGATGAGGGTGCAGTGGAGCGGAGAGCCTGGTGGGACAAGGTCGAGAGAAGAGTCCGTGGGGCCGTGGGGACAGCTGGCCTCCACCCTGAGGTGTGAGGTGTGCGCGTTCTCACTCTGCTGTTTGCTTACTTTTTAACATCATGGTAAGCATTGACTCGGTGCTTTTTCCATTTTGGAAGAAACTTTAAAAGACCTTCCCATCTTGGTCTGGGCCACCATGAAACGTAAGTTTTTAGTAATAGAATACCATGATGAGGGAAGCCTCATTTTTCTGTTTGTGATAGATTTAAGAGAAAGTGCTAATTCATTTGCCTCTATTTCCAAAGGAAATTTGTTCTTTTTAAATGATTATTTTTTCACGTGCACCTCTAGATATTTTTTCTTTGTTTTGGGTTTATTAAGGACATTCCAGGCAATTGCTTTTTCCTGAAAATTTCTACTCCTTGATGGGAAAAGAAATGTCTTTTCTCAGAAAGAGATTATCTTTTGATTTGAATTTGAAAAATAATTTTTTCTTTCATACCCATATTTTCCATTGTAGTTAACAAAACTGTTTATTCATTATTCTTTCCTTCTGAAGTATTTATTGGGTGCTTGCTGCATGTCAGGCACTGGTCAACTGTAGAGTTAGTGCTGACAATTGAAATAACAAATGCAGTAGATATCCTGTTTTAACTAAAGTCCCCGTTTATAATGACAACAAATACACGTGTGGCAGAAGTTTACAGAGCAGCTGTGGAGTAGATGCTGTTACTGCTTGGCTAGTACTGTTGAGGGGAATCCCCGAGGTTGCAGTGAAAGGGTAAGTGGCTGATGGTTGGATTCAAACCCAGCACACCCAACTTTCAGAGCTGACAGTCTTCCTGTGCCTCCCCAGAACAATGACATTTGAGGCAGTGTCCCCCAGGCATTGCCCAGCAGCTGCTTTTCCATCACCTACATCAAGAGGTGGTTGTGAGAATGCAATGGTGTAATTACACATAGAGTGTGCTTACAGGTGTGCCTGGCATGTAGAAGTATTCCAGCAGGTTACCCAGTAACTCCTCTATCTACTACCTCGCTTCTTTCTCCTCCCCCCTTATTGGAGATGAAAAGAATCAAATGACTGTGTGAAACACCAGAAAAAAACTTAGGAATAATTTAGATTTTAATAATATTTTTTTCAAAGTAAGAGTGAATATGAGATTGAGAAGCACTAGTGTTAGACGGCCCTGCCATTTTTTTCTGCATGTGTTAAGGAACTGGGCTTGCTTTGCTTTGCTTTTCTTCTTTGGTGTTTTGCTATATAGTTCAGGATGACCTTGAATTCACTGTGTAGCCCAGGAGGGGCTCAGACTCACAGCAGTCTTCCTACCTCAGCTTCCCAAGTGCTGGGATTACAGGTGTGTGCCCATAATCTGGCAAAGGACTCAGTTTTTATTTCTGCTTTAATTAGATACTAATATATTTGAAGGTTACAAAAGCAAGGTAGAAAACTTTGATTGAAATTTGCTTCATACATGTTAACTGATCTTCACAACTTGTTAGAGATGATTCTGACCCAGTAGTAAGGTGACTTTTTGCTTTTGAAGTTTTCTGTGTGGTACTAACCTAGAATGAAGTTGGAGATTTGATATGAAGTTGAGGGAAGTTAAAGCTTTGTGTAACTTTCTGTACAGCAACTAGACATGAAATAATGGCTGCCAAATAGTTAATTGCAGACTACCTTCCAAGAAAACTGAATTTCATCTAAATACAGGTTGTAGAGAGGAACACGTAACTGGATGGAATTGAAATGGGTTTGTGTTCCTTGGCCTTTCTGCTCAAATAGCTACCTCAAAAACAAGCCTTGGATTTAAATCTGTTGATTTTGTTCTGTTTAATGAGTGCACTTTTGTCTTCTTATTGTGAAATAGAGCAGTGCTCTACCTCAAATTCAGCTCAGTGATTTTCACAGACTAGATCTTATTCTAGTCATTTCCTAGCTTTTCCTTGCATATTCTCGCTTAAGCACATTTATCGAGCATGAGTGAGGGCAGAGAGCCCAGCTGCTGGCCACACAAGGAACGTGGCCCTTTAAGTGGGCACAGGAACAGGGACTAGAACTGGCCATGAATTTCTGAAGTTTGCACTCTAACCTCTTCTGTCCTCATTTGGTAGATACTATTGAATTCAAGTTGTGGATCTCATGGATAAGCATTTTATCACATTTGGCCATTACTCGGCTTCTGTTGCTAGAATTTGGTCGTTTCTACCAAAAAATGAATGTATCAATGAAGACTCCTTTGGTTATGAGCAAAAAAGTTAATGTGTGTTAGCTCAGCTTAAAAGGGAAAATGCTGTACAGGTAGAAAGCTCCTTGTAATCCCAGGAGAGGAAATGATGCCTTTCTGAAGGCAACCTGGTAACGGGAAGGGTCTTAGGGATTGAGATAGTGTATGGAAACCAGCAAACTTGGTCCTCTTCCTCCTTGCATGGTCATCTCTTCCTAAGTTCCTTTGCTTCTGTCTGTCTGCTTATATTTGATTATTTTTTGGGAACCAGCTTCCTCTGCATTCTTGCAGTTTCTACCTGGCCTCAAAAAAATTCTCATGGGGCCAGGGATTTAGCTCAGTGGTGGAAGCACCTGCCTGGCAAGTGCAAGGTCCTGAGTTTGATCCCTGGTACCAAAACAGATCAATCAATCAGTCAATCTCATGAAATTTACGTCCATGTGACTTTCTAACCTAAGTGCCTGTACTAGCTGAGCCAGTGAGTGTGGTATCCTGAGAATCTTAATCACATGCTCCCTCCCCCCATTCAGCCCAGACAGTCTGTAGATCACCAGGAGGTTATGTGTGGTGGGTGGTGCGCCGCTGATCCTGTATCATATGATTTATGGCAGGAGGTGTTTTATGGCAGTGTAGCTGTTCCAGGGAGGACTTTTAGAAAGGTTCGAGGAAGGGCAGGTGGTGATTGAAGCTCTAGTTTGAAATTTATAAAGATGTTTCTCTTTCACCTTTGTCTCTCAAATATGGGACTTCCTATGAAGAAAACTAGTTAATTCCTCCTATGGTATAAGATTTCAATCATCAGTGTAGAACAGAGGATGCTGAATTACATGGGTCTGTTCTGGTGTTATTTAAGACAAGTCCAGAAATGTTGAAATATTTTATTGATTCCCTGAACTGCCAGAGTATTTTAATACATATCAAGACCATACCGTATTACACATCAGTGCAAAAGTAGATTTGAGGAGCTCTAGTCAAAGCACATTACCATTTGTAACTACTGAATCTTTGAGAAAACTAAAATACAGGCACAAAAAGTATTTAAATTTAATTGGGAACATGTTGCCTTCAACTATGTACTTTACCCACAAGGAAGATTATTTACCAAAAAGATCTGTGCCAGTGATCCAAACAGTAAGTGCATGGTAACGATATCAGCAGCATGCTGTGATGTTGGACCCTGAGCTCACGAAGTAGTCTCCTCCTGTGGGAGACAGATTATTTTAGATAGATTGCCTGGAACTTGAACAGTCAGTGAACTGCCTTGTCCTTGAGTAGAAAATGGATTTAGGAAGACCAAGGGCCAAATGTTACTTGAGTGACCTTTTAAGAGCATTTAGTTTAACTGTGATGAAGTGTGTATGCAAGTGTCTCTAGTACATAATACATACTGGTGCTGCTAAGGAGTAATATGTAATTTTTAAATAACAAAGCTGTCAAATGCGTGATTTATTTTGAAGCTTACTTGTTCCACCCTGGAAACCCATACAGAGACAAAGCTGATTGCAGGGGTCTGTCATTCTGCGTGTGTGTGTGTGTATTATATGTGTGTGCTATACTATATATACTATAAATTCAAATGCTATAAAACTGTAAGGTTGTATTATTAGCTCTAATAGGGATTGGGATTAAATTGGCTCATGAATAAAAGTAAGTTATGTTGTGATAACTGTGATCCCCTTCACTTTAAAAAGTAGACAATTCTTCATGGAGCCAAAAAGATAAAACTTGTAGAGAGCTGTTTTGTCAGCTTTTTCTGTCAAATCACCACTCTATACTAACTTCATTTCTATCTTTTTTAATGCTGCCTCCTAAGTATACGCTCCATTCAACATTCAATTAGCATGCCTGCTATGAGGTAAAGTATATTTCTACCAAATGTAGTTGGTCTTACACTTGTGCTTTGTTTACATTTTTGACTACACTGTTCGGTAGTAGCAAACTAGGATTCTGCTCCAAACAAGCAGTGTTTGACAGTATACCAGGTTTCAGTTACTCTTGTAACGTTGGCCTGGGTACAAGAGAGCTATTAAATATTTGTGAGTTTGAATACAAGAACTGTTTCTATTTTACTTTGTAAACTTTCATATCTGAAGTGTTTCATTGGAAAGTGAACACTGCTCCCTGATTAAACCTTCCCTTTGGGTGGATACAGGTAGTTCACCTCTTCTGTCTACATTACCCTTGGGTACACTCCTCGTTTCTTTCATCCTTCCCTTGTCCCACTATGACATTTGAAACCACCTGTGGTTTAACAGGACTGTTGACCTTCAGTAGTGAGCATATGCAAGGGGTGTATGTTGTTACACCACCCTGCCTCCCCAGAGAAGCAGAGGGTCTTTAACAACATGTGCTTGGCTTAGACTGCCGTGTGGATTGGAATCACTTGGTGGGCTTGTTAACTCTGCTGGACCCACCCCCTAGTATTTCAGATTCTGTAGGGCTGGGGTGTGGGACCTGAGAATTTGCATACTAGTGATACGGATGGTCTGGGAGACACTTTGAGAACCGTTGGCTTGTAGCACTCCGCCATTACCGCTGGAGGAAGGAGGAAGCCCCATGTTCCCTTCTTTGTCTTTTTCATCTTGGCAGGATATTCGAGGCCAGGTGAGTAAGATAAGAACACTGGGAACCCAGGTGTGAGAATCAGAAGCCCTGGAGCATCCTTAATGGATAGATTTGAAGAGATGTGAAACCTCTGTGGGCTCTGAACACTGCTTTGGTGAGCCAGGGAAGCTTGGGGAGTAGCAAAGCCAGGTTCCTGCGCTCCACACGTCCCTGTGGTTCCCTTGTCGCTGTCCATGCTGCTGTCCACTAGCAACTGGGAATCTGTTAGGGAGCTGCCGATGGTCTGCTTGTCTCAGCTCGGTGGTTTGGATTCATGTCAGAATCCTGCCAGGCAAAATGAGACTCTAAACAGGAGTTTTAGTGTGTAGCACCTTAACCAAAAGTAAACTGATCTAATAGTGTCATTTTCTTATACCGGGACAAGTTGTTTGGGGAAGAGATAGAATTGATGTTTTACCTGGCTTTCTTCACTTTCCTCACACAGGTACTTGCTCTTCTGTGTCACTTATATTTGAGGCTGTTTTCATGAATTCAAATGCAGATTTATAGAAATAGCTCAGAAGTGGACAGTCTGTAACAGTTCTTTTGCTGGTTGACAGTGATGGGGAAGAGGAATTAGTCAACTAATGATGTTTTCACAGTCGTTGGGATTTTTCAGTGTTTGTAATTTTACCATTTTTTTTTTCCCTCCATAGAAACTCTCCAACTTTCAAGTCATTTGAAGAAAAGGTTGAAAACTTAAAGGCAAGTAAAGCGATAGTTTTTTACAACACAATGCTTGGCCTTAACATTTCTTTGATGTGGGCAGATCACTCACCATCAGTATTTTTAAAAAAAATTTAAAGAACTTTAAGAACTTTACTCTCTATGACATTAGTGGACATTTCAGGGGTTTTGCACACTTTTAATCTTAGCATATGTTGTAGCATAGTAGCATGCTAAATGCTGAAAGGTACAATGTAGAAAGCAGTAGTACTTCAGGAATTTGAGCCTTTTGCTTTTATTCATTTCGAATACCTTTTATAATGTAACTTTATTGGAGACAAAGAATATAGAAAGCACAAAAAATAAAATACGGTGCTACTGCCCAGAAATAGTGATATATGTAGAGAGTAGTACTACACTATTATGATTTAAAAACGAACTGGGGGCTGGAGGTGGAGCTAGTGGTACCACACTTGCCTCGTGTGCATGAAGCTCTGGATTCAATCTCAGTATTGCAAAAAGAATAAAACTCATATGTCAAAACATTTTCCAGTATCATTAAATATTCTTCACTATGGTGTTGATTGGATGTTTGTGTACATCTTATAATGGACAGTTATTTGAGCCTTAATGATTGGACAATCTGCTATTTATTAGAATGATGCCATGATGCTTGTCATTGACTGTGTTCAATTTTAATTATCTGTGTATCAGGATTACAATATATTCAAAGTTACAAAATCATTAACTCCTAGTAATGCAGAGGCTGTTGGGTTCCCACCTACCATCTGACCCCCTCTACAGTTTGTGTAAAGCCCAAATATTAAATTCTTCCCAACATGACTGATAATTATAGTGGATATATTTTCATCTTTTTTTTTTTTGGTACCGGGGATCGAACTCACGACCTTGTGCTTGCGAGACAGGCGCTTACGCCGCTGAGCTAAATCCCTGGGCCCTATAGTGGATATATTTTAAGGATTAAAACTAATAAATGTTTTTATATAAATGAGCTTAAAAGCTAATGTTCAGTTGAGTCTTTCAAAACTATAAACAATTCACTTATTTTCAAATTCATCTTTTTAAAATTACAGAGGCAGGTTTATATATAAAAGAAAATCAGATGTCACAGTGATCTGGGTCTTTATTTGCTCAAACATTAACACCTTTTCTGTTTGTGCACACATATATAAATGCTTTTTTGAGTCACACTGTACACACAGCCTTACAGCTTACTGAGCCCCCTCTCCCAGTGTGATGCTGAGTGAACCCACTGATTGGAGAGGCTGACTTACTTTGCTTACTCATACCCCTCAAGGGCCTAGAGTGGTCCATGGCACATTGCTCATATGTGTTTGATGAATAAGAGTGTATCAGTCATTCTTCTAGATCTAAGAGACCTGTTTTATTCTTCTTAATGCCAAGTCATGTACTTGAAAACAAACTGTCTGCTGGAGAAAATCAAGACTTACCATAACTCACTTCTCAGTATTGTTAGGATTCTCATGTCCCCAACTAGAAATCTGTCTTTGAAATGGTTAGTTGGAAGCCAACCTATGTTCAGTTTTGTTGGTAGAGCTGAGGTGGAACCTCTAGTCATCTGCTAAATATTCCCTTTTCTGAACATATTTAGACTCTGTAATTGTGATAAAATACACTTTATAATACAACTTGTAGTTGGGTGTGGTGACTCACAACTGTAATCCCATCACTCTAGGAGGCTGAGGCAGGAGGATCAAAACGTTTGAGCCGAACATGGACAATTTAGTGAGATCCTATCTCAAAAAAAAGATGTGGGAGTGTAGCTCAGTGTAAAAGCTGTGGGTTCAGTCTCCACGACTGCCTCTGTGAGTGTGTATCATTCAGATAAAAAATAATTTTATAAATATAGTACAGCATATCAAACAGATATTCCCGAACAAACTGCAAAATACAGTTGTATGCTTGGAGTGTAACTTTGCCAGTTTACATTTATGGTCAGTTAAGCACTGTGTCCTCATATATACTTGTATGGTTTGAATGCTTTATCTGTGTTACTGAGCATCTGCTACGGCAGTGAAAGCTGAGGGTGCAGTGAGGATTAGCGGTGGGAACCTCGCCTTCCTCGGGAAGAGGGAGAGTCAGGGAAGGCCTCTTGGGGGAACCAGTGATAGAAGTGGAAATCTTTAAGTAGAGAGGAATGTCTGATGGCTGAAGACCCTTTTGAGGAGTAAGGATTTGGAGTTAAAGCAGTGGGAAACCACTGAAGGATTTTAAACAGCTGAGGAACTTCAGCCTCTGTGCATTTTAGAAAAAAGACCACTGGCAGCCCTGCACCTTAAGGGAAGGGCGAGCCTGGAGACGGGCAGAGTATGGGGAAGCAAGCGTTCCAATCCCAGCCCGAGATGATGGTGGCCAGAACTGAGAGGTATGCAGAAGTTAGGACAGAATTAAAATGATTAGATGTGGAACAAGATGGGGCAGGCTCCCAAACAGCTCCAGGTGTCTGGCTGGGGCGTCTTGTAAATTCTTTCAAAAAGAATAGGAGCTGCTTGTGGGGATGAGTTTAGTTTTAAATATGTTGAACTGCAAGGTGTCTTTAACGATTTCTTATTAAGGAATATGTTTTACCAAGAACAATGGATGCAAGTTATGAAAGTTTCTCAATTCAAAGGTTTTGGATGGGAGAACAAAGGGAGTAAGAAAATTTCAACTGAATTCTCATTCTTGGGAGTCTGTAGGCAAGACTTAAGAGCAAGGTCAAGGTCAAATCTGTGAGGAGCTGCTTTTCACCTTTGGTCACTGGCTGGTTTCTTCATGTTGGCTGTCCTGTGTCAGTCATGACATGTAACCCAGGAGCAAGCACAGATACATGAGCATTGGAACATGCAGAAGTAAAGTTGTATTAAGGGGTTTTGAAAAAATATGAAATACATGGATGTTAGGTAGATGAATTCATTCTAACAAATACTGACAGAATTTCAGGCTAGACAGGTTGGAGGAGTGCTTCTCGAACCGTCTGCACATGAATCGCCTGGGGATCCTGTTGGAGTGTAGATTTCAGTTCTGTGGGACACGGGGGCAAGTGTCTGAGAGTCTTCAAATCTAACAAGTTTGCAGTCATTGAACCCCACTTTAGTAAAGGGCCAAAAAGCTTATACCATAACTAGGAAAAAGATGTATTTCTTTCACTTGCTGTGCTGAACAGTGTTTCCTGAATGAATGTAACTGAATGAACCTTTGATGTGATGCAAAATGTTTATCCAAGCATCAAGAGAGTTCAGTAGCTACTTTGGAGTAATAGGCTTTACAAAGCTCTTTAGACAAATTTTCCTATGGAGAACAACTAGCAGACCCCAATTGAAGATTTCAGCAAGGAAGGCTGCATTGTTGTAATAACAAACCACCCTGAACATTACAGCAGTACTAACTTGCAAACGTCTACAATGATCACTGAGCTATCAGGTTCCCGATTTGAAAGTAAAATTAGCAGTCAGCTAATTTTGTTTCTTGTCTTTTTTTTAAGTCTAAAGTAGGGGGAACCAAGCCTACTGGCGGTGATTTTGGAGAAGTCTTGAATTCAACTGCCAACGCCAGTGCCACCGTCACGGAGCCGCCTCCAGAACAGACACAGGAGAGCCTGTGAGATCACTACCTTTGTTCCACTACCCACTGCCAGATGCTGCAAGCAAGATCCAAGCACATCGTGTCAACATTCATTGCCATGGATTTCTACCAGATGTGCTTTTATTTAGCTTTACATATTTCTTTGACCAAATAGTTTGGGAGTTAAACAAAATGAAAATATCTTCACCTCTACTTCTGGGAAACAAACACCCCGAATGTGCATTCAGGGCTCTTTATTTAGGGAAATACTATTATACAGACACTAGTAGTACCTGGAGACTCTTGCTGGAATGATCTGAGAAGATGCAGATGATCATAGTTGCTCTGCTACTTTACAAAATTGCTCTGCATCTGAGATGCTACTTGGATCTTTGTCTTCTAGATGATTTTTTTTCCTTCTTTAACTCCTTTGATATGTGACTCCTAATTCAAAATTCCTTTTAAATTTTCTGAATCTTAGTTACTAAAAGTTTCTGTGCCATTTTATTTTCATTTAAGGGAAGAACTTACCAGCTACAAAAAATTTGTTTTCGAGTAAACAGTTTTCATATAAGGTACATATCTTGGGTGTATGAAGATACCAGAATGAAGTAAAGAACTTTAAATCCAATTTGTTATGGTTGTGTGACAATATGTACAGTAATTCCAACTACTGGGTGACTTGGGAGTGGGACCTCCCCATATCCTTGTTAACTGCCATTTATGACATAACCATTTTCAGCATATTTGTTATTATGTCACTATACCAATTTTGACAATACTAAAATTTTTATTTCAGAGTAAATGGACAGTTGACCAAATAACAAGTCAAGCATATCAGGTTGAAGTACAAGTGTGCTCATCAGTGTTTAGTTCAAACACATGAAGTGTTTTCGGTCTTGATGGCTGTAAACATGGGAGATCAATCACATTAGGCGAAACATTGCTGTCTCCATTTAATCCACTTAGCACGTTTTAAAATAAGCACACAGTTATACGACTGATATAACTTGAACATTTTTATACTAAGGTGTTGGTGATAACTCCTGAGGGTGTGATTTATTAATAAAAATCAATTCATCATTCTGTACTTGTTTGCAGTGTCAGAAATGGTAGACACTGCTCCTATTTTAAAAACTGGGTATCCAGGCTAGTGAATCAAACTGCACAGAGGCCAAGGTACTCTAATTATTACTACTGACTTACCACCACCATCATTTCCTTATGTTATACCTTTATGGCCTACAATGTTACCTGTTATTTATCAAGTTGTGATTGTTTTATTGTTTATGCCAAATGTTAATTGCCAAGCGTGGAGTGACTTAAAGCAAGTTTTAAAAGCATGATTAGATTTACTTCAAGATAAATTCTTCTAAAACCCAAATTTAAAAAGCCACAATTGATTGTTATAAAATGACATGCTACCATTCTTGACTGCTAGAGCTTTTGTTAGCACTTTGGATGCAACTGAAACTATGCTCTATTACATGTGCAAAGCTTAATAAATTCTGCGTATCTGTAGTATAGGTCTCAATATTTATTATGAGGCCAGTGGTCTGGAAACAGCTTGTTGTATTAAAGAATCATCTAGTGTCTGTACTTTAAGACAGTATTTTACTGTCAGTTTAAAATCACTGATTAATGGTATCAAGCTAACATTTTAAATTATTTCCTTCTCGGGTCTTTAGGCAAAGGTAGTTAAGAGTTTTGTCCTACAGGAGCAGATCTGTAAAAATTTGTCATTTTGTAGAAATACTGTGGTTATTTAACATAGCTGTTAAGTTATTTTTTCTACCAAGGAGGTGTTTTGTTCCAACATCTTCTCTTCATGTTGTTTCTTTGGTGTCTTGCTCTGTTCCTATCTTTCATCAATGGCAGTTTTTTAGGTAAGAGAAACATCTTCAAATCATTTCTTCCACCATATGAGGAAAAATGATAAAAATGGGTGTGGGAAGTGAGACGGGTCAAGGTAGGTGGGTATTGGGAATGGCTGTAAAAGAAACGGGAAACTCCCTTTCCTAGATACCTTCCTACTTTAAAAATTATTTAATCTATCATATACTACTATGCTCTTAGAAGTAAAAAGAGGATGAATTTAGGAAAATAAACATGGACTTAAAAATAATATTCCCAGTGCTCTTTGTGGCAGATTTGATATTATGAATTCAGATATTTTGAAAATGTGAAAACAGTGATTAGGACTACCAGAAAGCGACTCTAGCTAATCTTTCTGTTTTGTGTTTAACATTGTAACAAAACAGGAAAGAAAAATCTAGTATTTATGGAATCTCAGATATATAAGGACTCAAAAAGTATAGAAAAAAATATCTTACACAAAGCAGTGTCCTTAAGTTATGGAGTTTGTGGGAAATAAGCTTGAGGTCAAAGTAATCAATGAAGACAACCCATTAACTGGATTATCCTAGCAACTCAAATTTCTGAAATATAGAAAAAACATTTAATTTGGATCATTTGTGGATCTGTTAAGAGATACATGGTATATTTTTTTGTAGAGTCTTTTAAAAGAATAAAAATTCTGTAATTTGGGTATGGGTTCTTTTGTATGTATTACCTATCTGTCTAGGAAAGGGGAAAGTCCACTAAGCAACTTTTTTCCAAACCCTTCTTATCCTGGATATGTAAGGATCTATAAGTAGCTGTATTGAATCAATGTATCAAGCAAAAATGGAAAAAAATGCATATGCTGGCTATTAAAATGCATATATTGACTATTTGCTGCCTATGTTCCAAAGGAGGTAATAAGTAAGACGTTTTGTTAAGACCATGTGTTTTTTATAGTGTTCTTTTGAGACAGGGTCTTGCTGTGTAGTCCAGGTTGGCCTCAACTTGCAGCGATCTTCTTGCCTCATCCTCCCGAATGCTGGGATCACAGGCGTGCACCACCACGCCCAACTTCGTATAGGTTTTAAAAATCAGATGAAAAAAATCAAGTTTTTGCCCATATTGAAGAGACACTTGGCCATTGATTAGTCATTTTTAGTAACACTGCCACTGTAAGTAGATTAATTATAGAGACACAGAGTGAGTTACGGTGTAAAGCATCATCACCAGGCAACTTCACAATTCCATATTGCTCTGATGCTGATACCAAAATAAGTCAGAAAGCTTTTCAATCTTAGTGTGTTAGGCTCCAGAGGGCAGGGCCTGCATGTGCCTGTCACCTGCCAGCACTTCATTAGTAAATGCTGTTGCGGGGAGGTGGCGGGGATATAGCTCAGCTGTACAGCACCTGCCCAGCAAGCATGAGGTCATGAGTTCGATTCCCAAGTTAAAAAAAATGCTGTTTGGTGACTATAATTCTTGCCAACTCACATACACTTGATGTTACTAAGTTTAGTTGGTAGTCTGACTATTTTAACTTGGTGGTTTTCCTATGATGCAGTAAAAGCCAAACAAAACTTTGGATACATATTTATAAGAGGATATGATTTTTCATTTTGATGCTTCATGCATGAACATTTTCCTGAGTTTCTTAATTTGTTATTTTCCAATTTGATTCTTAGTATTCTTCCAACGCCTGAAATGTTATGGCCTGTTCTTAGTCATCTTCTACATGATACTCAATGCTCTTACCCATTTGCATGGCTGAAATGACTGAACACTGTAGTGTCTCTAAATCTATCCTTTCTAACAGACTTTGACAGTTGGTTAAGAGGCATGAATTTCTAGTCACCTCCCGGTCACTTCACCTGTCCATTAATAGCCACTTTTTATTGAGTACCCAGACATTTTACTGTCACTTTAAATTCTTTTCTCAGGGATATGGCGGTATAACAATTTTATAGATGAGACAATAGCCAATAGACATAAAGCCAGGCATTGAACTATTTTCTGTTTACCTGCCATTACTAATATTTTTGCCATGTGTATTAACAACCTGAAAACTAAAGGCAAAAAAGAGGCTTGTACCTTTAGAAAAGCAAAGTACAGGTAGAATAGGGTTAGAATCCTTAAGATGCTATAAAGATGTGGAAATACTGCACTACAGCGGATGTTCCTGTAGATATTCGTGTAAGCAAGAAAGCCTGTATACCTCCCTTGTTGACTCGCTGTCTTTAACACCTCTCAGTTGATACTTCTGATGCTCTACTGAAGGCAGAAAATTTAAGGCATAACTTGAAGTCAGCTGACAACAATTCCTGTTTTTAATTCTGGTGATTCTGGCATTTAAATGTGTTTTAACGTGAAAGTAACCTTCAATCTTCAAGTAAAACTGAAAAACTTCAACAAAGTACATATAGCCCATCAACACATTCATTAAAAACTATAAAAACTAAAAGAAAAAAACAGGCCAGGCATAGTGGCACACACCTGTAATCCCAGCACTTGGGAGGCAGAGACAGGAGTTTCACTGTGAGTTCGAGGCCAGCCTACACTACACAGGGAAACCCCAAAATGCCAGTTGTCACAGTCCTTAAGGAGCTCTCACCTGGCAAAGGCAAGACGTGTATCACATATTTATTGAATTTCAGAGCGAGGACCTTAGTGACCCTACTTGTTCTGTTCATAATGATGTAAAATTTACAAAGCGCTTCCTTAAACATGGTACTGTGCTAACAGCTTGATTTTACAAGTGAGGAAACCAAATCAGCAACGTGAAATTGGCTTGCCTAAAACCCCAATTAGCCAGGACTGTAACTGAGGGCTCTTAAAAGTTGCTGGCCGTGCTCCTGACAACTTACCATACTTTATCCTGAAAGAAGCGAATGCAGCAACAGCCACACAGTAATACAAAACTGTCTTGGGCAAGAGTCCATTAAAGGTCAAGGGAAATAAACCGTTTAAATGCGAAGAGGGGAGACCTCTTTACCTTAAAGTCTCTACTGAATTTGTGTTCTGTACAGTGTCTATGCCACGCAGGTTGAAAGCACAAGACAGATCTAAATCCATTGTCAAAGGCATTTCTAAGACCGGGTCTGTGAGCCTAAAATTTCCTGCTCTCAAAGTACCATTAAATATCGGTGTGTGCCACCGGCCCCCCAAGGTAATCAATTGTGGGTTTACGTAAAAACTGTTGGGTAACAGATGTGTGGAAACTGATTAACACTTCCTTAAGTTTGGCATTGGGTTTAAAGGGTGAACAAATTCTAGAAATTAATATGAGGCTAAAATAAGAGTGAGGACGGGGGCCCCTGGTGGTGCAATGTGTGGGCACGTCCTGAAACTTTTTAATGCCCTAGACCAGATGGGATAGCAGCCACCTCAAGGTGACAAAACATCTCAGGATTGCTCTTTCCACAACCCAGGCGGCCCGACCGCAGAAATGGCAGGGCACACACTTGGGCCCTGGGTTTCACACGTTTATTGGGCCCCACGCAAGGATTCCAGCAGCGAATTCCTTCACAGAGCTTGCAAAGTTGACGGCGCAGACTGTAAAAACGGTTTCAGTACAATAAATGACATACTTAAGCGCTGCTGAACTAGACAAATGGAAGCCGAGCAGCGGCAGCGCTTCCGTGTCGAACGCGGAGAACCTCGGGTTGGAATGGAAACCCGGAAAAAGGAGCGTGGCGGCCAGTTGTAGGGGGACACCCAGACGCGGGGCACAGCAAGGGTGGCATGGCTACGCCTCCTTTGGGTCAGGCCCACTCCCCACTCACATCTTACCGCACCTCTAGCTACTAAAGATCTGGACCCATTTTGGCTGTAGTCTCCGCGTCCCACCCAGCACCGCCCCTCGGCGCGTCGGTGGGCGGGGCCTCCGTCGCCCCGCCCCGTGACCCGCGCGCTTGCGGAACGGAGGCCGAAGGTCAGAGGTTGCAGAGGCGTCATGGCGGCGCTGTGTCGGACTCGTGCTGTGGCGGCCGAGAGCCGTTTTCTGCGAGTGTTTCTCGTCTCTAGGCGCTCTCGAAGCGCGGGCACTGACAGTGGCTCCGAGAGCGGGAACTCTGATTCCCTGGCGCCTAAGACGCGCCCAGGGGGTTTCGCGAGCGCGCTGGAGTGGCACTCGGAGCTGCAGCGGAAGGCGGAGCTCGGGCGGGTGAGCGGACTCGCGGAGCCACGCCCGGGGGGGGTGGGGCCAAGGCCGAGACGCTGAGGGCGGGGCTGGGGCTTGGGCGGGGCTGGGACTCGGGCGGAGCCCGGCTTGTAGAACCGGGACTCGGAGTTTGGGATCCTGGCTCTCCGGGTCTGGAGGAGCGGAGGGGTCTGTGCTTCGTGTCTCTGCCGCTAGTCCCTGGCACCCAAACGCGTGGTTGAAATTTTTTCATCATTCGTTGTACTCTGAGGCGACATTCACGTGCCGCACCTGCTGTCCCCTCACGCCTTAACTGGGCTCTTTCTGGGGCGAGCGCTGGCCGCCAGGAGTAGGGGGATTGCAAAGGGGGTTGCCAGTGAGGTTGCCCGGGTAACTCCTGGGACTTGGAGGCGAAGTGGACTCACTGGGAGAGGCAGAGCTGTGCTGTCTTGCGCATAGAATAGCTCCAGCATGGAAGCTTGCTATCTGGTGTACTAGATTTTTCATAAATAATTTGTTATTTAAATAGGTGGGGGCCGGGGATATAGCGCAGCGGAACAAGCGCCTGCCTGGCAAGTGCAAGGGCCTGAGTTCGATTTCCTGTATCGGAAAAGAAAAAGAAATAGGTGGATTGTGGAATTATTGTTTCTGAACTTGAGTAATCTTTTGGGGCTACCCTTTATTTTTTTTCCTTCCGTTTCAGTGAATACTTTAGTGAAATACAGTAAAATTACTAGGTTAATGAAATAGAGAAGATAGATGTAAGTACAAGCATGAGTGTCTTTATTATACATTTAGCAGACATGAAGTTGGATTATATAAGAACAAACTTTTTGTGTTCATTTCCTTGGGGAATGGTACCAAACAGGTCACAGCCAGGCAGTGTCGTGGAGTGTATGACCACTTTACTAATTGTGGTCAAAATTTCCTAAAATCTAAGGATTAGAGGCCTAATGTGTTTTCTGTTTTCTGCTGTAACGAACTACTACACATTTCACATAACATGTAAATGAGTAGTCTGATGAGGTCTTACTGAACTAAAATTAAGGTATTGGCATGCTGCTCTGAAGAGGATATCTTTTCTTGCCCAGACTAGCTCGTAGAGGTCACCAACATCCCTCAGCTCATGACCCTCTGTTGGCATCTGCAGTGCCAGCAATAGCAGATGGAGTCCTTCTCAAACTGAATTATGTCTCTTACGGCTCCCTCTTCTACTTTTGAGCTTCCTTATAATTACATAGGGTGCACCCGAATAATCCAAGGCAGTCTCCTTGTTTCATCATCAGTGGATTATCTTAATTTTCCTTTGCAATGGAAAGTGATCTCCACAAATTGTAGAGATTAGAATTGAACACCTTTTGGGACACTTTATTCTGTCTACTTGGAGAAGTTAAAAATCACATAGAGTAGCTATGACTGCTCTGAAGCCATCTAAGGAATGAAGTTCAGATTCATCTTTGTCATAGGGTTTTGAGGATTAAGTGTGATAAGGTAAGAAATGTAAGTATAGTTCAGTGATCTTCCTTGGAATATTTGAATGGGGAAGGAGTTTCTCGATTTCTTACCTGATCGGGATCATTTCCAGAATATCAGGCCCTGACCTCTGGTGGTCCAGGGCTTATATGGAATAAGTAAGCAGGAAGTACAGAGGCAGGATGGCTTGTCAGTTGTGGATTGGTTGTACAGTGTGCATCATAGTGACCAGCTATGCGTCACGGTAATCAGCGTTTCTAAGAGACAGGAGCAACTGGAACAGGAACTATATAATCTGGGCAACTAAGAGACTAGTATATGTATACTGGCTGGGGGTGTGGGGGGGCATTTTCTGTTACAGTCTTTTCTCTCTCATAATTGCCACATTTCAAGAATCTTCAGAAACTCCCAGAAAAATTGTTAAGTAGATTGTGTCAAGAATGAAAATTGTAGTATCACATATTGTGAGTGAAGCTCAAAATCTCTCTCATACCACAAGGTTTCACATGGGAAACAGAAATAAATGTTTGTTTAATGGAGAAAGCAAGCAGGTTGTTGAAGAGTGATCAGGATTCCCTTTCCTGTCTATCATGGTTTGACTCTGGGTGTCACCCCCCAAAGCCTCATGTAGTCATGGAGGCAGGCTTCTAGAGTTTGTGAATGACTCATGGTCCAATGCTGGGATTATGGGTGTGAGTGCTGCACCCAGTGGATGTGCCCTACATACAACGTAAGGGACAGAAAGAGTCATCTGTCCACACTCTCCTACCTTTGCTCTTGGTGCTTGTGCTGCTTTTCGCTGCCATGAACTGTCGCCTTCTGCCATGTGCCACTCTGCCTTGGAGCCAGTTGATTACAGACTGAAACCTCCACAAACTGAGCTAGATAAACCTTTCCTTCCTTCATTTTGAGCGTGAAGTATTTTGTCTCAGCAAGGAGGGAAAAGTAACCAAGACACTGTCTGTCTTGGTTATTTTTTTCGTTGCTGAGACAAACACCTGACACCCAAAATGAAGCAAGGAGAGGTTTATTTAGCTTACAGTTCTTGGTGGTTGCAGTCCATAATCAGCTGGCTCCAAGGCCGGGTGGCATGGCTCTGGGGCAACACTTCAAGGCAGCAGCCAGAGCAAAAGAGTAAAAGGCAAGCCTCTTCTCTACCCTTATATTGTACACAGGCCACCACCCCCCCTTCAGGGTGGGTGTAACACTCACAAAATGTCCTTGCCCTCCTTTGCACAGGATGAGGATATTTATAAAGTAAGAACACTGGCTCCCTGCTGAGTCTCTCAATTAAACTTCTAAACTTCTCAAGTTGACACAATGTATTAACCATAAGACTGTCCTTTCCAAGACTGCTAATTGGGTGACTCAGTTTTTCAGAGTAGACTGTGGTATTTCCTGGGAATCCCAGCGTATTCATTAGATTTTCCCAGTCTAGCTAAGACTGATTGGAGTCTCCTTGGGCAGTTTTTGAGTACCTAACACAATTTAGAAAACATTCTAGTAGATGTTTACTAGTGACTTGTAGTTCCTGTTTTCTGTTCATAATTCTTGGCCACCTTTTTAATGGGAAGAAAAATTCCCTGGGGAGGAGGATAGCACGAGGCTGGTTGTAAGCTCCATTTTACTTGTTCTGTGATTTGAAGCATTGAGTTATGGGACCTCTTTGCTGATCCTTGATTCACACCACTGATGCCAGTTGCTCCCTCATCCAGGTCATTACACACACTGCAGGACAGTCATCTTCCTAAAGTTGGGATCTATAATCAAGACTTAAGATTATTGTTTGTTTTTGCTTTTCTTGGCAATTTTGTAGACCCCCATTCACAGGGCTTGCAAAAATAAAAGTGCATCTCTTGCGGTGCATCCAGGCCTGCTGCCGTTCAAGTCTTGCCGAATGCAGAGGTTAAGAGCTGAGGCTGTTTCAGCCTGCCAGGATTCAGATATTCATTCTGTCTTTTTACTAGCTGAGGGACATAGCCTCTCTTTGCTCAGAGTGGAGATAATACTCTAATGAGTTACTGGAAAGTTTTCATGAAATAATACATTTAAAGCATTATCAGTATACTGACTGGTACAGAGGAAGATTTCATCCACTGTATTTTAGTTTATGTTGCCCCAGCTGTCTTTTCTACTTCCTCTTTTATGGGGATACTGTCACTGAGATGCTTCCAGAATTGTATGGCTCTTTAAATGAAATCCTACTGTTTCCTTAAATAATTAATAATAAACCTTGTCAAACCATATAGGTTCATCATTTATAAAAACTCTACCCTCCAAGTGGAGGATGCTGATAACAGGGGAGGTTCTGGATTTGGGGACAGGGAATGCATGGGCTGTCTCTCCACTGCTTTCTGAATTTTACTATAAACCGTTAACTGTTCTAAAAAATTGGTTTTTTTCTTAAAGCATGTAGATTGCTAAATGTAAATACGTTTATACTTCTAGTGGTTTAGCTGAAGAGGTAATAAAATAAAAATTTTCACAGCCAGAATTTTCACAGCTGTAACACCAAAACCAACCAAACAGACAAACAAAATTTAAAAAGTACAGGCCATGTTGTTTAATCCCACTTTTATGACATTTGTAGTCTCTTCATATGTTAACTTGTGCCAGAGTAGTATGTGCATAACTCAGAATGAAGTTTTTCTTATTCAGTCAAACATAAGTCTTAAAAGGATGGAGACTTTGTTTTCCTTGCTCTGGTATGTCCCTGTACCTCGCACAGGGGTTGCCTTGTGGTGGCTGTGCTAAATGGATAATGAACAAATAGTCATATGGGAACTTCATTTATTCTTGGCCTGTCTTTGAATTTTGATCTGTGACTGTTCACAAGTAATTGCAAAAGTAAGCATAGTATAGGCTTGAGCATATCGTGTTAAATGTGCCTGCCCAGAACAATTGAGCAAAAAACAGTCGTAAAAGTAATAAGAAACTGAAAACAGCATGTTAGTTTTAATTTTAGTGTTTATTTAAAGTTTTCAGTGCACTTTTGCCTTATACTGTATTTATCATGAGAAATGTGAGCAGTTACAGGTTGTTGATGAGGATTCAATGTGTGAAAAAACTCACTTTACTTTTGAAGTTTCTGGGCCTGTTTAATTGGAAAGTATTCTGAGATTGCAAAATGAATACTTATTGTATGATCAGGATTTTGTAAAAGAATTATTTACAAATTATTAAAAGTAAACATGTATTTACTTTTCTCATTTTTCTCTCATTCTCAAAGGCTGAACTGCGTTTTTTTAATGCATATCTCTTTTGTTTGTTTACTTTTTTGAGACTTCAGAATCTTGCTGTGTAATTCAGACTTTCTATGTAACCAGGCTTGCCTCTAACTTGTGATCCTTCTGCCTCAGCCGCTCAGTCCTGAGATGGTAGCATATACCACTATTGTACCACCATTCTTGGCTGTGCGTACCTCTTCTGTGTCATATGTACATCCATATAAATATAAGCTGAGTATGTGTATGTACACATACACACATATATAGCTTCAAAAACACAAATTGATTTGTACTGTACTGCTTTGAATCATTTTCCTTTCGGAGTATAAGCTCTAGATTCATACAGTATTGGTTTAAAGCTTGGTTTTTCCACAATTTACTAGCTGTTTTTCCTTGGGAAATTAATGTCTGTGTTTCTCTTTCTTTTTTATAAAAGAGAACCTCATATCATAGGATTATTATGAGAGAAAATAATTTCTTATTTAAAGCACTTAGTACAATTGCCTGATATTTAACAAACACATTATATTTTCGTTGTGAGTGTTTAGGTGGTGGTTTTTTTATTTTTTTTTCTTAACAGAGACAGTATTACAGTGTGTGTTTAATAAGTTATGTTCTGGGAGAAAATATACATAAAATCTGAGTTTGGTAGATACAGTCTGTTTGTAATAAACTCTCAAGTACATGGCAGTGCCTGTTTGCTCACTGTCTTATTCACATGGAATACATAGATAGATTTGCTTTCTTTGTTTTCTTTTTTTCAATTTGTGGTGCTGGGGATTGAATCTAGGGCCTGGTGTGTGGAAATAAGCAGGGCTCTACCACTGACCTTTATCTGCAGCCCTAAATGGGTTTTCTTGATATTGGACAACCAAAACAAAATAGGAAATTAAGAACTAGGGTATTCCTCATTCTGAATTCAATCAAAATTACTGCATGTTCACATTTTTGTCAGTTTATCATAAAATATTCATATTAATAAAGATTACATTGGGTTCTATGTAAAATGATTTCTCCTTGAAAAAATTGTTTGAAAATAAAGTGTGCTGGTCCCTAAACAAATCTTTATTGCTTTCCCTTTGCTTTTTTACCCTGAAATTAGCTTCCCTGACTGCAGATTCCACTTGTGATTCACCAACCAGATGAAACTCCTTTTGTGTGACCTAGGGCTTTGTTTTATACAACCTTTAGGGCACCCATAACTCTTAAATGACTACATTAATGTCATTTGTGAACCCATTTTATCCTGTTTTCCAGCTGCAGTTCCTGGAGATCAGGGTTATGCTTTATTTACCTACCCTTCTTGTCCATTGTATAATGCTTTACATAACAGTAAGAATTGAATATGTGTTGATTTCCATTGTAATAAACAGTTTGATGGTTAATTATACATAAAAAAATCTCAGATGGCCTATTAGATTTTTAAATGTATATAGTGATGAAAGTTCAAGTAATACCCATTGATTTAATTCTTACAGTCCTTGAAGTACAAACTTACTTATATGTGGATCTCAGAAGTAAGTGATACTCAGTAAGAACCACGCTCACTATCCTTGCAAAGACCTTTCCCCTGCAGTCAGATATTAAACTGAAGGCATCATGAATTCCTTATCTGAATATTTCACTGAGGTTATAGGTAAAGAGAAGCCAAGTTTGAAGAAACTATAGCCATAGCTTTGCTGTGGGTTCTGCATTATCTCATACTCATTTGTCACTTTTCCTTTGATTCATTAACTTTAATTGCTGGTCGATGCATTCATTTCTTCAGCTAGTTGTTTTGTTTATTTTTAGGGTAGCGATCATTCATTTTTGTAACTGGTATAGCACATACTTGTGTATAAGGACCTGGTAAATATTTGCTAAGGATACAGTATTTTCGCCAGTTACCATTTAATCTTTTCTTTCCTCTTTGTAAAATCTTAAAACTATAGTGCAGTATAAAAGTATGAATTTGTTGGAATTAGTAACTGCTGTGTCATTATAACTCATCTCAGCCACAAGGTGGCAATAATGAAGCAAAGATTTTTAAAAAGTTTTGGGTTTTGTTTTGTTTTGCTTTATGACTATTACTACTACTTGACAGTAGAGGGTGTTATATCACTTTGCAGCATACTGAAAAACTGGTTTTCAGAGATTTTGCAGGGAGGCACACAATAGAACATCTCAGTACTTGAGTTCAGTTAGAATAGTGATAGATATGTTAGATGAATTTCATGCAAATTTGTTTAGATGTTACTTTTCACTTTTTCATGAATATTTCTTATTTATATTTTAAAATACTGGAATATTTCAGGAGGCAGAACATTTAATCAGATATTTTCCGAATAAAATTTAAAAAAATAGATTGTTTAAAGGGTTTGTTTCAGTGTAAAGGGAAGATTTTAAAATTTTTATTCAAGTTTTAAATCCACTAAATTCATACAGTAGCAAAATTACATCATTTTAATTAACCTGTTGCTTTCCTCCCAGCTTTATATTGACAGCTTTAAAAGTTACACCATTTAAAATGTTACTAAATATATAAAGGAATATTGAAAAAATGTTTCTGGTTTTAACCATGATATCAGCCTGTTTTTATATTGTAGAATGCTAAGAGAGTTATCTCTGATTTAATAATAAAAATCTTCTGAAATGTTTAGTTTTCACAGTAGAGTCTGACATTTTCAAAGCATGATTAGAAGAAATGATCCCTTAATATAAGAATAACAAGAGCGTGAAGTAGATAGAATTCTCGAGGGAAAGTAGGTTTTTATCAAGACCTCTAAAGTGCCTATAAACAGTGCTATACACCTTGTAAAAGGAAAGATGTCTATACACTATATGTATTTTGTTTTGTGGGGGCAAATATGATCTGAATCAGATTCTTAATGATTTCCCAAGTCAGTATTAGCTTTGGCTATTTGTAGCTCTTTCTGTATTCTTGTTTTTATTCTGAAATCTCATCATCTTTTTTTAAATGTCTAGTTTTTGTTTTATTTTTTCTTTTAAAGATTATATTAAATTTTTTCTCTTTTAATTGCATTCATTTTCGCAACATGACAACAACCCTTAAATTTGTTTTTGTCTATTGAGATTGAGTAACAGAGGAAATAAAAGAAACTAAGCACGTTTGAGCAGAACCTAATTTGTAGGGATTTGTGAATAAAATGAAATAGTCTTGATTCAGTTAGGGTTTTGCCTTCCTTTTTAAAGCTGTGAGGACTCTACTCTTGGCAAGTGCTGGGCAGTGTGTCAGTCCTGGCACAAGCGGTTGTCAGGCCAGGAGTCAGCATTTCCACAAGTTGTCTGGGCCTGACCAGCTACCCAAGATTTCCTCTGAGTTCTCCCAGAGGAAATAAAGGACAGCGGGAGCTGGGAGTTACTGGGGCAGAGAGTATTTATCCCAGAGGTGTGAATACTTAGTTTCTATGAAAGCCTGTACACAAACGTTCATAGCAGCTTTCTTTGTAAGTCTGAAAACTAAGCCCATGTGGACTTCACCTGGTGAATGGTTAAAGAAATCATTGTATATCTTTGCCATAGAATTCTAGTTAGCACTAAAAAGTAACAAATGATTGATACACAGAGCAATTTGAATGAAGGGAATTATACTGAGTTTAAAAAAAAAAAAGCCAGTCCCAAAGGGTTTTATGTGCTATGTGATTCCATTTATATGATCTTCTTGAAATTACAGAATTATATAGAGAACAGTTGAGTATTTGGTAAAAGTCAGGGATAGGTTGAGTAGGTCTAAGGATGATGGGGATCATAAAAGGATAACACAGGACTTGTGTGTTAATGGAACTGTTTTGTATCTTGACTATATCAAGGAAACTGTACTTATGATAAAATTGTGTAGAACTAAATACGCACAGAACAATTATATATAAAATTGTAAAATCTAAGCAAGATTCTCGAATTATATCAGTGCTGAGTTCCTAGTTGTGATAGTCTTACAAGATATTAACCACTGGGAGTGCTGGTAAGGATGCAGTGGATCTCTGTGTATTATTTCTTAAAACTGCGTTCAAATCTACAATGATCTCAAAATAGTTTAATTTTTTAAAAAAAGGATTGTTTCACCACTCAGGCCCATGACAGGTAAGACCAATGACTTCAATAAGCAAAAAGCCTATTACGCCATGTTGTTTCCTATACCATGAGTTTTTGGTTATAGATAGTGTTGTGTGGAATACCTTGTTAATGATAAGGGATTCTGTAAATTCAGATATGGTAGTTTTGGTGGAAACACTGTAAGCAAGTGAGACAGGTTTATATTCATAGTGTCTATTCCAGTGGTAATACATTATTATCTTTTTTCACTGTAGAATGGTTCAGTGTAATCAGACTGCTACCAGGTGACCAGCTGATCCTCCCAAGGAATGATGCTACTGTATTTTGAGTTGTTAAGTGGTTTCCTTTTGGCAGACTGGTCATTTAGCAGGGGCTGTATTCTTATCAACATAGGTCAGAAGCCTTTCTTCCTGAGTTGATATATAATCTTCATCCTATATAGATATTGGGACCTGATACTTTGGTGAAAGTTTTAGGGGACCAGTATTCTGAGGGCATGCTAAGATACCCCCTTAGCGGTAAGATGGAAGCATATTTCTGCTGACGTGGCCACTCTACTTTGTTTTTGGCAGTACTAGGGATTGAACCCGAGGTGCTCTGAGCTACATCCCCAGCTCTTTTTAAATTTTTATTTGAAACAGAGTCTTGCTAAGTTGCCATCCTGGCTTCAAACTAGTGATCCTCCTGTCTCAGCTTCCTGAATAGCTGGGATTATGGGTATGTGCCACTATGCTGAATTCTACTTTGTTCTTGAACCTATTTATGAGGGACAGGAGTAGTTGGGGAAAGAGATTGGTTGACCAGCATCTGTAGACTGGTTGTCTTATCCACCCGAATAGCAAGATTCTTCACTGCTGAAGAGGTCATTTACATGTGACTTGTTATGATGTGGATGTGGGCTTGTTAAGGGCTCGTGTGTTGGAAGCTTTGTCCCCAGTGTGGTAATGTGAGAAGTGATGGGACCTTTAGGAAGTTGAGCCTAATACAAGATGAGTGGGTCATTGGGGTCAATACAAGATGAGTGGAGTGCTGCCCCTGGAAGTAAGTGTCGTAGTTCTTGTGGAATCTCATTTAGTTCCTGTGTGAGTGAGGTGTTGGAAAGGAGCGATTCTGACTCCTGAATTGCTCTCCAGCTTCCTGTCTCACCATATGATCTCCCCATGTTACATACAGTGTCATCATCATGTCATCTGCGTATGAGACACAGGGAGGCTCTCAGTAGACCTGGAGCCATGCTGTTTGGACTGTCACATTTCAAAACTTTGAGTCAAATAAATCTCCTTTATAAGGTACCTAGGTTCAGCTATTTTGTTGCAGCAAAGGCAATATGAACATTTATGTTCTCTTTCTATGCCTAGTCACAAATCTCTTTAAAACCTTGTCATCTATTTTCACTCAGTTTTGTCTATCTTTGGGATCAGACATCAGTAAACCAATCAAGCAAGCTGTTGAAAACCATTCCCAGTCGCCTAAGCTAATACATTGTATCTGAAATTTCTGCTTACCAAGTCCATGTTAATACATTTTATCTCAGAAAACAGTTTTCCTCTCACCATGTTCTGATACTCTTACAATCCATTCTCACACTTATCCTCAGTTACAGTATCCCAGTTAAATAAATTGTACAGTACCAACTCACTTTGATAAGATCTTAAGAGCTAGATGATTGATCTAGTTTTGGACATATTCTTACTAGAATGAGAACCTGAAAATTTGGGAATTCAGAATACATTGTCATTTAGCCACCTATACAATTAGACTTTGGTTTATTTTTAGAAATTTTAGTCCTGTGATTAAAGAAGAGAAGGGTTTCTTTTAGAATTGTCATAGTAACTTTTAGTTTTCTTACAATGACCTTTAGTGGAGAATTTTTAACAGCAAGTAACCACTACATTTTATACTTCTGTATTTTGATCTAACTGATCTGGAGTGGAAAACACTTGCTCATCACCATCCTTGCCCTCTTTGGGGACTTGATTATAAGTGTCTTCAGGTGTTAAAAACAGCTTTACCATTATACACCACACACTACCAGTGTTCCTCATCACTGAAATAAGATCAATTAATGCGTTTAAATTGAATGAGAGAACAAATCCCAAATGACCCTAGAATTAATTCCAAATATCCACATTGAGGTTTTGTTCCTCTGAGCCTGTTTTGGCGTCTCATCTCTTTATGTTCACAGCCTTGCTCTGGGAACTATTTTTTTTTATTCTAGTTATGAACCAGTTCCTGTCCTGAACATTTTTCTCTGGACATTGTTTATTTTGCTGTTCCTGTATTTTTTATTGTGCAGGGAAAGAAGAAGTAGGTAGCAGTGATATTTTTATATCAGATCTCCAAGAACACATTATGTGTAACACATCTCTGAAAGAAGTTTTTCACTAGTGTGTTTATACTAGTGGGTAATAAGACTACCATAGATGGGATAGAAATTAGTTTCCAGAAAGTTCTGTTCAGACTAGTCGGTAAACACACCAGTTCTATTTTCTTTGTCTTTTGGAAATGATTGTGTATTTATGCAATTTTTTAAAGTGAACAAGACAGACATTTTCATCTTAAAGTATAGCAAGGAAGATAAAACTGTAATAATAAATTTTAAATGTGGTATTCCTTATTAAATGAATTGTACAGTACCAACTCACTTATATAAGATTTTAAAGCAAGACATTTGATCTAGTTTTGAATATGTTCCACTTACTAGAATAGTTGGAAGCAAAATTCCATGTGTCTACCTGCATATCCTAGCTTTTGTCACACTACCTCTGTCTTATTAAAACCTTAATGCACTCTTTGGCTCCAGGTTGTGCCTGTGTGTGTCCTTTTACACCTCAGCCCCCACCCGGTGTCTGTTAGCATCTGTTGCAAGCTCTTCAAGCAAGAAGGGAAGGAGGGAAGAATATAAACCTAGCTTCCTTCTGTAACTGTATTTTCACTTGGTCTAGCATAATTATTTCCCTGCTACTATAATATACTTTGTTACAAAGATCTCTAAACTTTCCCATCATGCTCCATCATTAATAAATTTTGGGGTACATGTACTAAATATTTACTTTAAAAGACATATAAGTACTCCAGTGCTATTTAGCATATACATTTAAGAGTATACACATACACCCCTCCCCCACCACTTTTAAGAGTGAAGAAAGAAAAGGAAGGAAAGAAATTCCAGTTTTTTGTTTTGCAGTACAGTGGTACCTTGGTTCATGAATGCTTTTGTTTCCAAGCAGAAGTGTTTGGCAGAATTTTGTTTTTGTTTGCAAACTACATCAGGTGACGAACATGACCAAGGCCATCTTCCTCACATAAATGTGGCCGTCTTTTCCAAAGTCATAGAAGAAACTAAATTCATGAACCGAGGTACCACTGTACTAAGCATTGAGCCCAGGGCCTCCTGCATGCTAGGCAGTTGCTCTGCTCCTTGCGCTGCATCCCTATCCTCAGTGTCATTTCTTTTGTCTTGTGGGTTATCATGAAGATCACCCCTCTTTCATACAGCTTATCCTCTTTCTTTCAGTCCTATTTTCTAGATTTGTGGTTCTGGGCTCCAAATCTCCCATATCTGTTCATGGATATTCTCTCTTTTCACTTTCTCAACCAGTATTTCTTGCTTGCTTACTTGATTTTTCTTTATTTACTGCTTCCCTTCGGCTTGTCTTAGTAGGGGTTGTGATAGGTCTCAAGATAAAGCAGAAAATGAGTTATCTCATTTTTTGCTTCTCAGTACCGCTTTACTGTTCTATTAGTAATAAAGGCTTCTCAACAGAAAGATTTTCAATTTTTTTGTTTAGCCACAATTCACAGCTTTATTTTTCCATCTGCGTATTTCCCATCTTCATTGACTTCAGCATTTATTGATGACTTTACCAACATTTTGACCACATAGTTTTACATATATTAACCTTGTATCCTATAATCATATTACTGTAATCACTTATTAGTCACAGGATTTTTTTGTTGTTGTTGATACTTGTTTTTTAGATTTTTCTACATAAATTATCATGTCATCTGCAAAGTCTGTTTTATTCCTTCCTTCCTAATCTGTGTACTTTTTATTTTGGGGAGGAGGTTGTATTTTTTTGTTTTGATCTTACTGCATTAGCAAGGACTTCTAGTATGATGTTGAAACCCATGTGAGCAGGTGCATCCTTGCTTTCTTCCTGAGTTTAGTAGGAAAGCTTCAAGTTTCCTTCAAGTAGGAAAGCTTAGCTGCCAGGTGTTTGAAGATACTCTTTATCAAGCTGAAAAGATTCCTTCTATTCCTTTTTTTAAAATTTTTATTTTAAAGAGAAAAAAGAAACAACAGAAAAATCAAGAAGCAAACAAACCTAAAAAATAACAACAACAAAAGCAAAATGACAACAACCAAAAAAACCCAAAACAATAATTATATAGATTTTTAAAACAAGGTGATAGGAGTTTAACAGTGGTTGTTATACTGCATATTGTTATTTTCAAAATACTTACTCAGGTTACCAGATACAGGAGTAACACAAAACAGTAAAAGGGCACAGAACATTGGATTTCTAAAACAAGACAGAAGGAAATGCCCCAAAGTTGCCACAGTGCACACTGCCATCCTCCAAATAGATGCCCAGATCACCAGCTCCAGGCCTGCAAAGTCAATCAAACAAGAAAGCATCAAGCTATTTCTTTCACCTCAGTTGCTAGCATCTCACCCTGAGTTCTGTGAATGGGCCAGTTGCTGGGGTTGAGGGGTGGGCAGCGTGCTCTTCTGGTTTCCCAGTCCACACATTGGCTGGCTCACAAGAAGGCGAGGTTTATCTTATTGCTGAGTCTCTTCCCAATCCCCATGGCAGAGCCTGGTTGTCTGGAAGGCATGGTTCCTCTTCTTGCGCAGTCTCTTCCTGATCCCCCTCTATTCCTAGTTTACTGAGAGTTTTTAATCATGAATGGATGTTGGATTTAGTCATGTTTTTTTCTGCAATTATTAATAGGACCATGTATTTTTTTCTTCTTCAGCTCATTGATATAGTGTATTACAGTAATTGATTTTCAAATGTCAAAACTCTCATAAACCCCATTTGGTTGTGGTGTATAATTCCTTTTATATGTTATTGGGTTTGATTTGCTAATATTTTGTTCAAGATTTTCAAATGTATGTTCATGAAAGATACTGGTCTTTGGTTTTCATTGTAATGTCCTTGTGTAATTTTGGAATTAGGTAACAATGCTGGACTCATAGGATGAATTTAGGATGTATTCACTAATCCCTCTATTTCTGTCTTCTGGGGGATTGTAGATAATTACTGTAATTTCTAAATGTTCGGTACATCAGTGCGTTCCTCTGGGCCAGTGCTTTCTGTTTGGAATGGATATTATTGACTGAATTTCTTTAACACATATAGGCCTATTAAGTTGTCTTTTCTTCCTGTGTAAGTTTTGGTGGACTGTGTCTTTCAAGGAATTGATCCATTTGATCAGGTTTTCCAAATTTTGAACATAGGGTTCTTGGTATTATTGTCCTTTAATACCTATGGAGTCTTCTCCTCTCTTAAGTGTAATTTTATTTTGTGGGATTTTACTTACCTGCAGTTCATCAACAAGAAGGGTTAGTACAGGATAATACGTTTTGAGAAAGAGGTTTTTTTTTTTTTTGAGACAGGACCTCACTATGTAGTGCAGGCTGGCCTTGAACTCGCCTATGTAGCTCAGGCTGGTCTCAAACTCATGGTGATTCTCCTGCTTCAGCTTCCTGAGGGCTGGGATTACAGATATGCACCACCACATCCAGAGAGAGAGAGATATTGAGGTCATAATCCCATAATTTTTATTATAGTGTATTGTTATAATTGTCCCATTTTGTTATGTTATTATTCTTTTACTGTGCCTAATTTTTTAAATTAAACTGTATCATAAGTATACATAGGAAAACATGCACACATATATTTCAGTACTGTCCTTGGTTTTAGGCATCTGCTTGAGGTCTTGGAGTGTATCCCACATAATGAGAGTGAATACTGTAATAGTCATTTCTGTCCTCTCTTTCTGTTGGTTATCCTGGCTAGAAGCTTATGAAATTTATTGATCTTTTAAATGACTCAGTTTGTTGTTTGTTTGTTTTTCGAGACAGGGTCTTGCAGTGTAGTCCAGGCTGGTCTTGAACTCAGTATGTAGTCTAGGCTGGTCTCAGACTTGCTGTAATCCTCTGCCTCAGCCTCCCTGAGTGCTGGGATTAGGGGCATGTACTGCCATGCCCAGCAAGAACCAATTTTTGACTTTGCTGATTTTTCTCTAATTAATTTCCTTTTTTTGTTTGTTTCATTGTGTTTAATTTCATTGCTCTGAGTTAAATTTTTTCTTCTGTTTGTTTTAGATTTACTTTGATTTTCTTTTTATAGTTTGTCAAGGTGGAAGCTTACATGGGTGATTTCAAACTTTACTTTTCTAATGTATACATGCGGTACCATAAATTTCTCTGTAAGTATTGCTGTCACTGCATACCACAAATTTTGATTAAGTTCTGCTTTCATTTTAATTTAGTTCTGTGTATTTTTAATTTCTCTTGAGATTTCTTCTTCCCATATATTTAGAAGTGTATAGCTTGCCGTCCAAGTGTTTTGGGAGTTTTGAACTATCTTTGTTTTATTATTTCTCCAGTAAATCCCTGACTTACAAAGGAGTTCCATTGTGGGGGAAAGTTCCTAAGTTGGATTCTTTCCTAAGTCTAACAAAGTGAGTCTTCCACATCTTTGACACAAACATGCAGTGTACACTGCTTTGCGCTTCCTAGCATCCCCTCCACATCACCACTGCTTTTCCTCTTGCTTCCGGACACCCTGGGTTCTGATTGAGCACTGCACTACCACACACTATCACACTGCAGCAAGCACACAGCAGTACAACTCTTAACTGTCCAGCAGACAAGGGGGCTACTTCTGCGATTTGTTCACATCTACAAGTGGTCCTAAGGCAAGGTCCGTTCGTGCCTGTGAAAGTTTGCAGCTTGAATGTTCATAAGTTGGGGACTTACTGTAGTTTCATTCCATTGTGGTCTGAGAGCAGACATTGTGATTTCTACTCTTTTGTTAAGGTGTATCTCATGGTTTAAAATATGACTAACTTAGTGAATATTCCATGTGAGCCTGAGAATAGTATATATTCTCTATTGTAAGATGAAATAGCCTCTAAAGGTCCATTATATCCAATCAATTGAAGGTGGTGTTGAGTTTGGCCACATCCTTACTGATTTTCTGACTGCTGAATCTGTCTATTTCTGATAGAAAGAAATCGAAGTCTCCAGGTGTAATAGTGGATTTGTCTCTTTTTCCTTGCAGTTCCATCAGGTGATTGTTTTGTTTTTACTTTCTGTCATTAGGTGCATACATATTAAGATTGTTATTTTTTTTGATGAATTAACCCTTTTATTAACTGTTTATTCAAACATATTATTTGTTAGAAAACCAAGAATAAGAAAAGTTTTTCTTTTACTTGCATTATTCTTTATGTAGATGTGAATTTCTGACCTTTACAATTTTTTTTCTCCTAAAAGAATTTCTTTTAACATTTCTTGCAAGACCTATTAGCAACAAATTTCCTCAATTTTTGTCTAAGAAAGTCTCTTTAAAAACATCTTAGATATTTCACTTCTCTTTCTTCCTACTTTAATGGTTTCTGAAAAGCTGTAATTACAGTACTTATTTTTGCTCCTTTATAGGTGTCTTAATTACTTTTCTCTCATTGCTGAGACAATATACCTGACACCCACAGTTAAAGGAGGAAAGTTTCTTTAGCTCACAGTTTGTGGAAGTTTCAGTCCCTAATCAGCTGGCTCCAAGGCAAGGTGGCATGGCAGAGGAGCAACCATTCAAGGCAGCAGACAGCAGTAAAAGCAACAAGAGCAAAAGGGGAGAGCAAGCCTCTTTTCCTCCTTTACATTGTAAGCAGGCTGCTCACCCTGCTCACTCCGTCTCGCTTGGTACCTTCCTCTTGCGCAGGCTGAGGATGTTTACACAGTGAGGACCCTGGCCCCCTGCTGGATTGCTTAGGTAAACTTAGGTAAGTGCCCCCCCCCAACATCTGCTTTCAGAATTTTTTTTCTTTATCTTTGATTTCTCTAGTTTGAAAATAGTATGGAATACCATTTTGGTGTTTATCTTGCTTGGCATTTCAGAGGTTCCAGGATCTGTGGGTTTGGTGTTTGATACTAATTTGGGCAAATTCTCAGTTGTTATTATTTCACATATTTTTGCTATTCCTTTCTTTTCCTCCCTTTCCCTCCCTCCTGGTACTGGGGATTGAGCCCCAGGTATTCACACTGAGCTGTGTTCCCTAGGACATTACAAGTCGGTCACTGGGGGCATGGCTTTAGAAAGATAGATCCTGTCGGCATCCTCTTCCTCTCTCTTTGGCTCTCTCTCTCTCTTTCTGAAATGAAAGTTATTGTAGGACAAGTAATAGAAGTGAGGTATGCTAAAATCACTTGTCAGAGAACACGGGTGTCGGAAAACTGTTTTCTGGCTAAATAGCATGAAGTAAGTTGTATGCAGCGTTTCATTTTTTTTTTGTTAATTGTTTGCATTAAAAGAGAAAGCTGGGTAGGATGATAGCTTCCATTTTAAATGTGTATTACTTGATAAAATCTCTGTTGTATTTGAAAATATTAAAAAGTGTTTTACAATTTTGGAATTAAAAGTTATAGGTATCTATCTTTTTTCTTTTTCTTTTTTCCTTTTTTTTGGTCTTTTTGAGACAGGGTTTCGCTGTGCACTTCCGGCTGTCCTTGAACTCCGCAGGCCAGGGTGGCCTCAAGCTCACAGATTGCCCTGGCACAGCCTCCCAAGTGCTGGGATGGTAGGCGTGTACCTCCACGACCAGCTCAGTCTTTATTTTCAAATAAGAAAACAAATCCAGAGAAGTAAAGTGACTTATTCAAGTGTGTTTTAGCTTTTTATTGGCTAGGTTGGTCATGGGGGCTCAGGTGTCCTAGGCATTTCTGTGATCGTGTTATATTGTATCCTTCCTTTTAAGCTTTTTAAAAATGATGTTCCTGCCTGTCTGGTGGCAGCTGTGATTTAAGAATCACTGTTCAGCGTAACATGTAGCTTTGGACAGCAAGTATGGTGCTTGTGTAAAATCAAAGTAGTTGGACTAGTTGATGTTTCAAGTTTCTTTTAACACTAATAGCCTCTGATTTTAAACTGTATATTAAATGTTATCATATGCATGGTAGTGAAAATATGTATGTGTTTAATGTATATTAATGATTTTAAAGTAACATTTTTTTATATTCTAGGCTTTCTATAATATAAAGAAGAAAATTATTCTATGCAGAAATAATTTTAGTTAGCATTTGGTGGGTGTCTTTTGAGGGATTTATAGCTATAAATTACTATAAGAATATATTTGTGAATTTAAGCAGATATGTACAGAAATGTGTATACCTTTTTGGTGGTGGTGCTGGGATTTGTATATGTTAGGCAAACACTACCACTGAGCTACACCCCTTTTCTATACTATATTCTTAAACTATCAGATAGCCAGTGTTCCCTGAATTTTATTTAGATTTATATAATAAACCTAACATGTGCAAAACTAAACTTACTCTGACCTCTGTTGTAGTGCTCTTCCCCTCACCACCTTCACTTCTGTTGGTAAACATCTCTGTATCACTTCCGTTTTCCTGTGGCTACTGTTTCAGCACAGGCCCTTCACAATCTCTATTCTTCCTCGCTAATTGGGGGCGCTTCTTAAAAGTCAACCCTCTTTCCAGTTTTTCTTTTATTCCCTCTGGTCATCTTACACACTGCTGCCAAAGCTTTCTTTTCAAAACAAAGAACCAGTACTGTCACCCCATTGATTAGAAACCTCTTTTGACTCCCTGCTACTTACAGGATGTTTAACCCTCTTAGCCTTGAATGTAAGACTCTTCGTGAGTAGCGGCTACTTTCAGCAACCTTTTGGGCCCTGAGCTCTGTTATGTTGATTTAATGCTGTGTTCCCCTACCATTTCACATATTTTTATATTAAGGCCCAGAACAAAGATTGGTATGTGATGATACTCAACACACAATACATGCTTACAGAATAAATGGCTAAAAGTGGTATTGTTCCCTATATCTGTAATCCCTTTAGTGTTCCCCTTTCTATGTAGACAGTCCTGTCCAACATTTAGCCTTCACAGGGAGAAAATAATATAGAGAGTAACAGGGAATCTGAGCTTTGTAACCAACTTTTAAGTAAGGAGTCAACTCCAGATTACCTGCTTTACCTCTTAACAGCTTTATGAGACAGACCCAGGAGTGGGCAGAGTGCCTACAGTCTTTGCAGTCTGCATCCACAGGAGACCAGCTAACAACATTGGTCTAGATGCTTTATAAATAGGGCTCCATGTTACCAACATGTGTTGTGGGAGTCATAACATTTACTAGTTTTAGAAGTCATCTGACAGTAAATGAATAAAGCTTGGCTTATGCCCTAGGAATTCATAGATGGTTCTAGACTGTGACTTTTGAAGGAGAGCTTTGTGTGGTTGTTTGATATAATTTCTCAAAATTCATAAGTAGTAATGAATGTGCCATTTAAAAGCAAATTTAGGTGTTAACCTCAGGATCTTAAATTTGTGATGAAATTATTTTACTCCTAAAACACATTCAACTCCATTGTAAAATGTCATGAAGTAAAGGCAAAAATAATGGCAGCGAAAGCAACAAGCTCTTATTTCCACTTAATTTTATCTTACTGCTGTGCCAGGGATTGAATACTAGGCCTTGTGCATTATAGCCAGACACTGTACCACTGAGCTGCATCCACAGCCTTTTTAATTTACTTATGATTAAGTTTTTTTGAGACAGGACTGCTGAGGTGCCCAGACTAACCTTGGTATCCTCCTGCCTCAGCTTCCCAAGTGACTGGGATTATAGGCGTGTGCTGCCACACATGGCCCCAACAGTATCTTTTTAACTAGTGGAGAATGTTCAATTTTCTAAAACCAAGGATCAGAGCTCCAAAATGTCTTCATAATTGTAAGGAAGATTTTAGAAAAAGACAGTGAATTATCTTCAGTAGGTGTTTAACTACTGGATCTGCTACTTGACCTGTTACCTTCATCTGTTTTAGTTGGACTGTGGCCTCAACTGAGTCTGCAGAAAAAGAACAAGAAAGCCAGATAGGTAGGAACTGCAAACGTTGGGTATGGGAAAGGAGGTTAAAGTGGGCTGGACTCTTCCAGGTAGCAAGCAGGACAGAACTCCCAAGTTGACGCTGTCTGCGTTTCCCTGGCGCAGTGCTCATCAGCTGTCCCACTGGCACTGCTGTGGCTGCTGTGCAGTGGCTCCCTTGAGAGTGCGTCCCCACTGCTCTGTCACTGATGGCTTACTCAGTGTTACTCTCTCTGCACTACTCTCTGGGGGAATTCGTTGCTGTTTCTGTGTTGAGCCTATAGGCTGCATTTTCCCTCTTGGCTCTTTGCAAAAAAGAACTATTTTTTTTTTTACAGGTGGTTTGTTCAAGGAGCTTTAATGTTGTCCTTTGTGTAGTTATAAACTAATGTTATGATTCATGCAATACATTCTTGGCTACTTTTCAGCCTTAGCTGGCATCTGGGTCTACTGACTGATTTAGATTGATCTGTCTGTGCTAAGAATTCTTTCCCAGGGTGTTTGAACCCATTGAAATAACTATATCACTGTATCGTCACTATGTCTTCCATGCAGCACCTAAGGGATTTGACGTCAACCAGATGTCTTGACTTTCCTTTTCCTGAGGCAGGGGTCATAAACTTGTGGTCTGTGGGCCAAATTTAAATGGGAATCTTTCAATGTATAAGCGTTTAAAAATTGGAAATTTTACTTTAACATATGGACTTTTGGCTTCTTGGCTAATTAAACGTGGCAACTACCACATTTAAGTTGCAGTTGCAGTTGGAGTTGAGCAGTGAGTGGCTGTACCTTTTAGATAGACTGGGCACTTCCTCTTCTGCATACAAGCCCTTATGTGGCCCAGCAATTTTAATGCAATTATATATGCATTAAAATTAGGTCATAATATAATTGTATAGTTTAAAAAGTAAATATGCTCTGAAACTCTTAATAATTTTCTTTGAATAACAAATATAGCACTCATTCCAAAGACAGGATGTAGGTACCAAAATTGTTAATATCGTTCCATGATTAATTCTCACAAGTGAACATTTAGTACTTCCTGTAGTTTGTGCCCCAGCATGCACACACCATACCATTTGCAAATTAAAAGAAGGCACAAATCATTACTCGTGGATTTCTATAAAAATGTGTTTGAGAAAAAAAATTGTAAGAAAAATAAAAGGAGTAGCCAGACTACATTACATGTTTAGCCATACCTCAAGTGAATTCATTCTGCAAAGAGACGCCAGGAAGTGAGCAGCAAGCACAAAATGGTTAAAGAAGGTACTTCCTTTGGAATTTTACTTTAGGAAAAAGAAGGAAATTAAAACTCAAGTCATTTGAAATTAGTATGTAATAACTCGTGTTTAGATTGATAATTGTGGTGGAGGAGGGCCTTATTCATTTTCATCTGAGTGTATATTTGAGTTTATATTAAAAGAATAGTCATTCTCACTAAACTGGAATCAGAAGGCATTTTTTTGCAAATGGTCAGTCCTACGAATAAAGTCAGTTGGCTTCCTTGGATGCCTTCTTCATCTTCAGATTCTGACACCTCCAGCCCTATTCTGGGAAGTCTGGATGCAGACACTCTGTGCTCCTTACCTGCTTGGGCTTCTGAGACTCATGCCAGGCTACACAGTCCCCTGCCAAGCACAGGTGCTGACTTTTCACTGGTTACTTTTAGAAAAGAGGGAGGAGGAGGAGGAGGAGGAAGAGGAGGAAGAGGTTTAAGAACATAACTGGCTGTTTAAAGCAAAGTTCCACTTACATTCTGTTACTGCTACAGAATATAAATGTACAGCAAATTGACTTTTTAAAATTTCCCTTTGACTTTATTTTATTTGCCATGTTATATCTTAATGTTGATTTCTTATGCATATAAATATCTCTTTTCAATTTAGGATTTTCCAAAAACTGTGGAATCCTTTGCATCCATGCTGAGACGCTCTCCTCTTACACAGATGGGACCTGCCAAAGATAAACTGGTCATTGGAAGAATCTTTCATGTTGTGGAGAATGATCTTTACATAGATTTTGGTGCCAAGTTTCATTGTGTATGTAAAAGACCAGAAGTGGATGGAGAGTAAGTAAAATCATTGTCAAGTGCTTTAAGAGTATTCATAAAAGTTGAAACACCCAAAAGTGTTGTGGGTACAAATGATATTTGAAATGGCAGAGAGTGTATTTATTTTTCTTGATAATGATATTAGAAGAAAAGTGCTTAAAAAGTACTCATTATTCATATTAGGCCATATTCATGTCTTCTCAAAGCTATGAGAACAGTTTTGGGGAAGGTGTGAATGGTCATCCAGAGAGTGAACTATTCCAATCATAAAATTAAAATTAAAGTGAGTTTTGCGCTAATACATACTGCACAAGCCCTTTTCCCTGTAGCTTTTTTTCCCCTTTCTGTTTTCCACTACTCTTTCTACTCTCAGGGAAATCTCCCTCTTTTGTTTCTTAGTGCCCCTTTCTTTTACCCTGCCAAAGTTTGATGTTTTGTCATTTTCTTTTTATTTGTTTTATATCTCATTTTCAGGATTATTGTTTTTCTTTTTATATGAACTATTTTATTTATAGTTTGCGCTAATATTTATGAATATAAATATGCATTGGGGACAGCACTAAAATGAGAATCTAGGAGTGGAATATCAGGTGAAAGGAGATACTGAGCTAAGCTGGGAAAGCAATAGAAACAAGATAGAAATGACTTTTTCCCATCAGTTTTTTTTTTTTTTTTTTCAGCACCAGGGATTGAACTCATGACCTTGCGCTTGCCAGGCAGGCGCATCGGCCACTGAGCTAGATCCGTGACCCCCCATGAGTTTGTTTTTTTTTTTTTTTTTTTTTTTTTGCGGCAACGGAGATTGAACTCATGACCTCGTGCTTGCCAGGCAGGCATTTAGGCCACTGAGCTAGATCCCCAGCCCCCCCATCAGTTTTTAATGTGCACATTTTTTAGATTGTAGTATTTCAGTGCATCTCACAGTTCATGCTGTTTTTTTATCTAATAGCATGTCAAGTAATGGCAAATCTAGTAATCAGTGATGTGTTAGTATGAATTACAGTGACTTAGAAATTTGTGATGTTTAAGAATGAATTATATTGTAGAAATGAATAAGGAGAGAATCTAGGCCTACATAAACAATGATGAGAATGAGTTATCCCTTCTTTGAACTCTGAGTATCTAAAGGTGCAGGTGATAACTGGGCTTCCTAGTTAGAGGACACAAACTTGTTCTATCTGATTGTGAATAGGACCTGATGAAATTAACAGAACACACATGTTCTTGGAGTAGTAATGTATGAGCTAGGAAAACGTGTACAGTGTGCTCTCACAGGCTATTATGTTCCTGCTCTAGTGCACCTCTGCCTCAGACAATGAGATGCCTACTAATATCTTAGTAAGTGAGTGGTATGAACAGGTGATACCTGGGAGAGAAAATGGACTTCTTGCCCTCCTTGGCATGGCTTTAATTGTTACATCAAATAATGCAGAAGCTCAGTCAAAACTAGTAAGACTAAAAGAAATTTCTAAGCAGGATACCTGTCAGTTCATACCCTTATAGTGTACCTACTCTGTACTTATGGAAGGGATTACATTTGTCATTATATGGGAAGATTCAGAACATGATGGGCATATGGTGAACAGAAGCAACTGTTGTTATTTTTTGTGTTATTATTGAAATCTTGGTGCCCTAATGATGACATCCTTCAAAAATTCCTACTGAGGAGGATTTGTGGAAGAGGCAAGAGTGAATGTATGTGGTACTAAAGTTATCCTTAGAGATACCTGTAAGCTGTTGGATACTGCCAGAAGTTGTAATTGATCAGTTCTTGATTAATATAAACTGTATCAATAATTTGAAAATGAAGTACTATTTTATCTTACACAAAGGTATCCTCTGGTGTCCATTTGTAATGATAAACTTTTCCTTCTGTTACCATGGATAGAATACATTTGCCCTAGTTATCTTATTCTTACAAGTTGACCTAACATGCGAGTAGAGAATCAGGTATTCACTTTGTAAAAAAATGTATTTTCTGGACAATTTTGCTGAAATGTTTCTCAGCAGATACCTACCTTCTTCATCAAGTTTATATAACTTCTAAATACTGGTAATGTGCATGTTTCTTTGTATTTAAGGATAGACTTTTGTCAGTTATACAGTCTTTCCTTCATCACTATTTATTGTGGATTTTTTTAGTCATACTATTTTTTCTTATTTAATTAAAATTTTATAGCATCAGTTTTGTCATCATGTCAGTCTTCAACACAATATTTCAGAATACCTCTGTGATCTAGAATTACTGATTTGATTCTTAAACTTTCATTGCTCAATATTAGTACTTATTTTGAGATTAGATATTACTCTTATGAGTGCTATAATATGATTTGAATTTACTTTATTATAGTATGGATTTAAATGGTTAATACTGGAATCTGCTGCAACATTCATTAAATCTTAAATTTTTGCTTAAAACTATACATACCACATAACCACATATTCTATTATGAAAATTACTCTCCGTCTCTGTCTCTTTCTCTGTGTCTCTCTTTCATTCTCTCTTTGTGTCTGTATGTCTGCCTGTCTCTCTCTCTCTCCTTTAAATGCTAAGCAAAAGTCAAAGCTTAACCTTAGTTCTCTGATTTTATGAACCAGAAATATTAATTCCTAACATTATGCCCCAGGAAGTAGTTAAATTCAGTTGATTTTTAACCAACATGGTTTGATTACTTTTTTCTCTTTATCCGTATATACACATCTTTAGGGTAATGCATATAATTACTCCAGTTCTGTATGTAACTTCGTAAGTTAGAAAATTCCTTGTCCAGTTTTTGCTTTATCATGAAATGAAGCTTTATACTCTTCACAGAATTTTTATTAAATGTTGATTTATATGTTCAGAAATGCTTAGTTTCTTTCCAAACCCTTCTCTAGGTTTCTTATATCTGACAATTATGGCTTGACAATGTTTTAGAAAAGTATTAAGCCAGCATATTTATTGCTACAATTACTTTTTACTCTTACTTGTATCAAAAACAAAACCTGTACTGTATGCAAATAAATGTCTTTGTCATTGGTGGGAAAGGTAGCACTGAGTGAGTGGAAGATAATGAGACCCTGCCAGGCTTCTGACTAAGCAGATTCTGGGAGACTATATCTCATTTATGACAGACCATTCTATTATGGTACATTTTAAGTCACTATCAGTAAGACAGATATTTACATAATTTATCATTTATCACCCATACATCTTTTTAAACTCCTTTAGAGAATTTATTTTTTCACTCAGACTTTTATATTGTTGAATATATTCTACTTTAGCACAATTTAAAGATTAAATGCAAAGAAAAATAACTAAAATTTAAAGAAATACTCAATTTAGTCAAATATGTTAATTTTATAATTTTAATAAATTTTCTGACTGGGAGCAACTGTTAACAATGACAGATCATTTTGGTTAACTGAATATTCTAACTAGCTAAGTGACAACCTTTGATTTGCTCTATTGCTTCATTGTTTGAATACTCATTTTAAATTATATTTTAAAGAAACAGTTTTCAACCTTTCTACCAAAAGCCCTAGAATTTTTCCAGGTTTCAAAGATTGCACAGTGGGTGGGGGTAAAGAGACAGTTAAGTTTTACTTTTAGAAGAGTTGTACATTTATCTGTTTTGTATATTACAGATCTGGAAGATTTTCTTTAAAGTGTGTGGATGGTAGTGATTAAGTATTTCTACTGCAAAAAGAAAAAGAACTTTTAAAAGATCTTTAAAAATACTTTTAAAGCCAGAAGACACTTTGGTAATACTACCATTTTAATGATACTAATTCTGCCTGTCAGGAAGATGAGGATTTTTTTTTCCATTTTCTTATGTCTTCATTAATTTTTTTCTTCAGAATTCTAACATCTTTCACCTTCTTGGTTAGGTTGATACTTAAGTCTGTAACTTTTTTGAACCAGTCATTAATGTTCTTGTTTTCCTGATTTCTTTTTTGGTGGGTTTATTGTTGGTATACAAGAATGCTATTGATTTTTGTGTATTGGTTTTTTTTAAAATTCAATTTATTTCAAGGAGAAAAAAACTAAAACAAAATTTCAAAACACGTGAATCAAGGGGCAACAATGCTACATACATTGTGTATTGTCATCCCCAAATCATTCACCCAGAGCACAAGACATCTGCATTCAATTGTCCTAACAATACCAGCATAAATCTTTCTCTTCAGTGAACTTAGAGAAATCAGTAGTATAACTCTCTTAACTTTTTTTATATACATATACATATACAAATGTTTCTTTCAGCTTCTCACCCTAATGAGACAATACAATGTTTACACATGTGTGTCTTATTTATTTCACTAATGTGTATGTTCTCAAGTAGCATCCATTTACCTATAAAAGTCTCCAGTTTATCCTTCTTTATGGCTGAGTAATAGTCCATTGTATAAAAATACCACATCTTTTTTATCCATTCCTCAGTTGATGGGCATTTAGGTTGTTTTCAAGATCTGGCTATTACAAATTGTGCTGCTATAAACATGGGTGTACATATATCGGTGTGGTTTGATGTTTTTAATTCTTTTGGGAAGATACCCAGAAGAGGAATAGCTGGGCCAAATGGGACTTCTTGTCCTAGTTTTCTGAGGCATCTCCACACTGATTTCCACAGTAGTTGCACCAGTGTGCATGTCTTCCAAGAGTGGAGAAGGGTTCCTTTTTCCTCACGGCCCCTCCAACATTTGTTATTGCTTGATTTCTTGATAGTAGCCATTCTTTCTGGGGTTATGTGAAATCTCAGTGTTGTTTTAATTTGCATCTCTCAAATGACCAGTGATGTTGAACATGTTTTCATATATTTATTTGCTGTTTGTGTTTCTTCATCTGAGAAGTGTGTATTCATCTCAGATGCCCATCTTTGGATTGGGTCTTTACATCTGGAAGGAGTGATTTTTTTTTTGAGCTCTTTGTATGTTCTTGATAGTAATCCTTTGTCTAAGGAACAACCGGTAAGTATTTTCTCCCATGTTGTGGGTTGTCCCTTCACTCTGTTGGTGGTTTCTCTTTCTGTGCAAAAGATTTTCAATAGGGTGAGATTCCAGTTGTTGATTATTTGTGACAGTTCCTGTGCATTCTGGGTTTTGTTCATATAGTCTTTGCCTACCCCAATGTCTTCAAGAGTTTTTTTTTTACCTACTCTATCTTCCAGAAGATTTATCCCAGTGAATGTGTTTGGCACCTTTGTCAAAGATAAGGTAGCTTAGTGTGTCTGGAGTTGTTTCTACATCTTCCAATCTGTTCCATTGATCTTCAGGTCTGTTTTTTTGCTTTTTTTAAAAAAATGTTTGTTTTTGCCTGTACCATACTGTTTTTATCATAATAGCTTCAAGGTATAATTTCGAGTCAGGGATTGTTATGCCTCTTATCTTATCTTATCTTATCTTATCTTATCTTATCTTACCTTATTTATCTTATCTTTGTTGCCCAGGATTGCCTTTGCTATTCTAAGTCTGTTCTGGTTCCAGATGAATTTTAGGATTGTTTTCTCAAATTCTGTGAGATATGCTGTTGGAATTTTGATTGGGATTGCATCAAATCTGTATAACAGTTTTGGAAATATGGCCATTTTCACTATATTGGTTCTTCCTACCCAAGAGCATGGGATATCTCTCCATTTTCTAATATCCTCTTCAATCTCCTTTCTCAGAGTACTGTAGTTTTCAATGTAGGGGTCTTTTACATCCTTTGTTAGATTGATTCCTAGGTATTTCATTTTTTTGGATGTTATTGTAAAAGGTACAGGGTCTGTTGTGATTTCACCCTTTTCATTCCTAATTTCATGGATTTCAATCTTTTCCGTTTTTTGATAACCTTGGCTAAGGGTTTAGCAATTTTATTTACTCTTTCAAAGAACCAATTCTTTGATTCATTGATTCTTTGTATTGTTTTTTAGTCTCCAAGTGTGTTACTTTCTGCTCTGATCTTTATAATATCCTCCCTTGTACGAACCTTTGGCTTAGCCAGCTCTTCTTTTTCTAGAAGTTTGAGGTTGAACATTAAGTTGTTTATATGCACTTGCTATCGCTTCTCAGCCTTTTGCTAAGATCAAGTGTATATGCACTTGCTATGTCTTCCTGATATGGGTATTTACTGCTATAAATTTCCCTCTTAAGACTGCTTTCATTGTGTCCTGCAAGTTGCAGTATGTCATATTGTCATTATCATTCAACTGTAAAAACTGTCTAATTTCTTCTTTAATTTCATCTGACCCTTTGGTTGTTCAGTAGGGTGCTGTTTAATTTCCATGTGTTTATGAAGTTCTTGTGGTTTCCTTTGGCAAGGATTTCCAATTTCATTGCATTGTGGTCTGATAGTATGCATGGGATAATTTCAGTTCCTTTGCATTTACTTAAGCATGTTCTGTGAGCCAGTATATAGTCTGTTTTGGAGAATGTCCCATGTGCAGCTGAGAAGAATGTATATTCTAATGTTGTGGGGTGGAACACTCTATAGACATCTACTAAGTCTATTTGTTCAAAAGTTTGATTTAGTTCTAATATTTCATTATTGATTTTCTTGTCTAGTTGATCTGTCTTTTTGTGACAGCGGGGTATTGAGGTCTCCTAATACAATTCCATTAAGGCTTATTTGATTTTTCATGTGTGTTAGTAATTATTTTATGTAGTTGGGTGCACTGATATTTGTTGCATATATATATTTATGATTATTGTCTCTTCCTCTCGGATTGTTCCCTTTATGAGGATATAGTGACCTTTTTCTGTCTTAATCAGTTTTGGCTTGAAATTCACTTTGTCTGCAAATAGAATAGCTACCCCTACTTTTTTCTGGGTTCATGTCATATGCAGTATTGTTTTCCATCCTTTGACTTTCAGCCTATGAATTTCTTTCTTTTTGAATTAAATGTTTCTTGTATGCAGCATATTGTTGGATCTTGCCTCTTGACCCATTCTGCCAGTCTGTCTTTTGATTGGTGAATTAAGACCATTAACATTGATGGTTATAACTGATATATATTGATTTATCTTTGTCATGTTATTTTCCTGTTGTTGGCTCTTCCCCTGTTTCCCCCCTTTCCTATAATTGTTTGCATTCCCTGGTGGATTCCTTCTGTTGGGGTTCATGGAGCTGTAGTTCTTATTATCTCTTTCTAGAATGTCCTTCAGTACATTTTGGAGTGATGGTTTGGTGGTTATAAATTTCTTCAGATGTTCTTTGTCATGGAAGTATCTTATTTCTCCATCAATTTGGAAAGATAGCTTTGTGAGGGTATGTCAATCTGGGTTGAAAGTTGTTTTCCTTTAGAACTTGAGGTCCTTCACTCCAAGCTCTCCTTGACTTGAGAGTTTGTGCTGAGAAGTCAGCTGTGATTCTTTTGGGCTTTCCTTTATAGGTGATTTGTTTCTTTTCTCTAACAGCTTTTAGTATTCTATTCTTGCATTGAATTTCTGGAATCTTGACTATGATATGCCTGGCTGTAGATTATTTTTTGATCATTGCTAATGGAGTTCTATATGCCTCATTTATCTGTGTGTCAAATTCTTTTTCTCTACCAGGAAAGTTTTCTGTCATGATGTCTGTGAACATTTTTTTAATGTCATTCGTGATATCCCCTGCTTGTTCATTGACTCCAATTCATCTTAAGTTATTCTTTGTCTCATCTAGCAACTGCTCTATTGATTTCTCATGGTCCCTAGCTATTTTTGAGAAATTTTTGTTTTCCTAGTTGCTAACTGCAAGCTTGTCTTCAATATCTGTGATCTGGTCCTCACATTGGCTTGATCTGCTTTGAATACTTTCAGTGTAGCTTTTATTCCTCTGGATATCTGCTTGAGTCTGCTTTATGGATTCCATTTCTTTCCTATGCTGCATTTCCATAATTTGCTTAATCTCATCTATTTTTTTGTGTGTCTACTCTAACGTCGCTAAGCATGATGTGTATTTTGGTAATCTCTGTAGTTATCTGAGAGATTATTTCTGATTTGATTTTTTTCCCAGAGCCTCATTCGATTGCTTTGTTATTACCACTTCAGAGAGGCCTGGTGGTGGGTTTTCGGATTGTCCCACCTCATTGCCCACTGGGTTTGCCTTTGGTTAACTGGATGTCTGGGGTTGCATTTTGCTTAAATGTCTTCTCATTTTTTTTTCTCTCTTTTTTTTTTAGTTTAATTCCTGGGGTGATGCTTGTAAGTTGCCTATGGTGGGTTGCTTTGTTGGTAGTATTTAAGACCCTTAGGTGATGATTACTTCTCAGAGGTATCTTCCAGGCATAACTGGTTTTTGGGTTTTGAGTCTGTTGGAAGATCTTACCGCTTCAGTTTGTTGGAGATGTGATGTTGTTGCTTGTTTGCCCTAGTCCCTGGTTCTTTGGCAATGTTTCACCATATTTTCTGTTACCCTTAGTTAATCTCAGTCACGGAATACCAAGATCAACAGCTGTTTAGAATAGTTATGTCAATTTTGGCTATGGTGGTACCAATAGCATCAAACACAGCCTAGAAAACAACAAACTGAGCTAACCCTTAATTTATAACTTTTAATGGTATGAACTAAATTCATGATTATATAACAAAATGTAAAACCAGATAATTATATGCAATATGTAAGTCTGCAAGATGTCAATTTTCTTTTCTTTTCTTTTCTTTTCTTTTCTTTTCTTTTCTTTTCTTTTCTTTTGGTACTGGGGATCAAACTTAGAACCTCACACTTGCCAGGCAGGTGCTTATGCTGCTGAGCTAAACCCCTGGCTTCTTGTAATGTGTCAGTTTTGCCCTCAAGGGTTCAAATTTAAAATGGATTAAGGAGAAAATAGAGAAGTGGAAGAAGAGAAAGAGAGTAGAAGTAAGGTTGGGAGACAAAGGGGATCATACCAACTTGGGGAAACTTGTTCAGAAGACTGAAGGAAAAGAGAGATGGAAGAGATAAAAGGAAGAACAGAACAGAACAGAACCACACCCACAAAGAGGTTATGAACCACTTTCACACTCATATGAAAACAATGCAGGAGAAAAAAACATGAAAAACAAAAGCAAACAGTTCACTTCCAAGATTCTCTCTGGTTTCACTGGTAGACAACCTGTGGAGACAGTCCCGAATCGTGCGGATCTATCCCAGCAAGCCAGCTGTTGCTTTATGGTGGAATAGTAGATAATCTCAGCAGGTCTGCCCTGAGACTAGACTCATTGGGCTTGCTGCAGTCCAAGTAATTTCTATGGATCTGAGCCCAGTTCGGAGCTGCTCAATAAAGCAGTTCTAGGTTTTGAGCTCAGCCAGCCCATCTCCAACATGGCTCCCTGTTAATTGCTTTCTCCCCGCAAGAGGACTAAGTCCTCTGCACTCACCGCCAGTCAGTTCAGTCCTCCATGTCCACTGCTCCCCTCCACTGCTGCGTTTCTCTGCAGAGGCCTCTGGGGTCCTCAGCTGTCCCCATCACCATGACTGTGCGTCCGCAGGTTCAAACAGCTCCTTTCCCACAGTGAGCCCTGTCTCAGGGCAAAGGCACTGCCTGCTACTGCCTTCTTCCTTGAAGTTTTTCTTTTCACTCTCTGTGGGCTTCAGTTGGCACTTCAGATTCTTCCTAGGTTCAGGGAACCCACTTTCTTCCTTCTTGTCTTCCTCACAATGCTATACTCTGGCTTCTGGACAGTGACTCTCAAAGAGGCTGTTTTCTCTGCTGCTTACCACTCTGCCATCTTCCCAGAAGTCTCTGCGTATTGATTTTGTATTCTGCTACTTGGAAGAATTTGATTATCAGCTTGAAGAGTTTTTTGGGCCTTCTCTATATAGGATCATATCATCTGCTGTTTTCAGTTTTTTATTTTATTAGCACATGTTTGCAGTACATGCATTTACAATCTTGGGGAGTGGTTACATGTACATACTACAGCTTGTTTCTGGTGTATGATTTTTTAAAATAATTTGTTGAATTCTGTTTGCAAGTATGTTATTGAGGATTTTTGTGTCTGTACTCACCAAAGATACTAACCTATATATTTTTTTATTTTGTTGAGTCCTTATCATGTTTTTGTATCAGGGTAGTACTTCACGGAATGAGTTTGGAAGTGTTTCTTCCCTTTTAATCGCATGGAAAAATTTAACGAGTATTGGTGTTAGTTTTTCTCCCAAGTTCTGGTAAAATTCAGCAGTGAATTCTTTAAATCTTAAGGTTTTCTTAGTTGGTTATTGGTTACTGTCTCAATTTCATTGCTTATTATTGTTCTTTTCAGATCTATTAGTTTATTTTTGGTTCAGTTTTATTAGGTCATATGTGTCTAGGAATTTATTCATTTTTTTCAGATTCTATAATTTGTTTCACTGTAAGTTTTCAAAACAGTGTCTCTGAATTTCTGTGGTGTCTATTGTAATTTTGTCGTTTTTCATTTCTAATTATATTAATGTAGGCCTTCTCTTTCTTTGTTTTGGTAAATTTGGCTAAGAGTTTATCAATCCTTTTAAAGAATCAACTCTAATTCATTGATCCTTTGTATTTTCAGTCTTATTTTCATTGATTTTTTTTTTTTGCTCTGATTTTTATCATTTCTTTCCATCAGTATGCAGTCTGGATTCCTTGTTTTTCTAGGACCTGGAGATACATAAAGAGATTTATTATTTTGGATCACTGTTTTTGTAATGTAGGTATTCACAGATATAAACTTGCCTCTTAGAAATGCTTTTACAGGGTCCTATAGATTCTGATGTGTTGTGTTATATTTGTCATTTGGTTCTAAGAATTTTTAAATTTCTCCCATGATTTTTTTGTGATCCATTGATTGTTCAGGAGTGAATTACTCAATCTCCATGTGTTTGTATAGTTTCTTTTGCTGTTGATTTCTAGTTTCATTCCATTATGCTCTATTAGCATGTGAGGGATTATTTAAATTCTTTTGTATTTATTGAGACATGCTTTGTGGTCTGTTTTGAGAGTTGCTTGAGCTGCTAAGAAGAATGCACATAATGCTGTCATTGGATAAAACACTGTGTAGGTATCTGTTAAAATCATTTGTTTTATGGTCTAGATTAACTGTTTCTTTATTTTTATTATTTTTGGGGGGGTTCTGTTTGGTCTATTTGTGAGAGTGGGATATTAATGCCTCTCATTATGATTGTATTGGTGTCTATCCTTTTGTATCAAGGAGTTTTTGTTTTATGAAATTGGCTGTGCCAGTGATTGGAGTATATATATTTACAGTTGCTCTCTCCTGATGAATTATTCCCTTACTGATGTGTAGTGGCCTTCTTTGTCTCTTTTGACCAATTGTGGTTTGAAGTCGACTTTGCCAGAAATTAGTCAATTTTGCTTTATCTGTTTGCTTTCAGGCTATACCTGTGTTAAGTATTGCTTTGCATCCTTTCATTTTTCAGTCTGTGTGTGTTTTTTATGGGTAAGGCACAGTCTTGTAGGCAACAGATAGTTTGGCTTTATGTTTTGATCTAATCTGGCAGTCTGTGTCTTTAGATTGGAGAGTTAAGGCCACTTGCATTGTTATTATTGAAAGATACGTCATCATATTATTTTTCCAGTAATTTCTTTTTGTTTTCCTTCTGTTTAACTATTCTCCCAGTGGAGTTTATTCTTCATTTGGGGTCCTGGGTGTTGTTGACTTGTCTCTGTTTAAGATTTCCTCCTTAGTTACTCTCCTACTTGCTGAGACACAATACCCGACACCAACTTAAGGAAGGACAGGTTTATTTTGGCTCACAGTTTGTCGCGGTTTTAGTCCATAGTTGTATGGCTTCAAGGCAGGGTGTCATGGCAAGGCAAGGAGGTGTGGCAGGTTGGCATGGCAGAGCAGCATGGCATAGCATGGTGATAAGAAGCAGAGTGATTGAAGGAGGAAGGATGAAGATAGACCCTTCGAGGCCTTGACCCTAGTGACCCACCTCCTTAGACCAGGCTTCCTCTCTCCACATCATATTTAGATATAAACCCATCAGGGAACTAATCCACTGATGAATATCATTCCCCCATGATCCAGTCACCTGTGAGTGGACAAGGCTTTGGGGAGACATCTAGATATAAACCATAGCATCTTAGTATTTTCTGCAGTGCTGGTTTGGTGGTCATGAATTACTTTAGATTATCTTTATTGTGGAAAGTCTATATTTCTCTGCCAATTTGGAAAGATAATTTTGCAGGATACAATAATCTAAGCTGCCATTCATTTCCTTTTAGGACTTGTAAAAACCTTCACTGTCAGCTTCCTAGCCTTTAAATTTTGTATTGAGAAATCTGTTATTCTCATGATTTTGGTTTTGTATGTTATTTGACATTTTTCTCTAATAATCTTTACTATTTTCTCTTACCTTTTTTAACAGTGGCAAAATCTTACATTTATTAAAAGTAGGAAAAAATAGAAGGGTAGGGTAAAAAACAGAAGGTAGGCTCCACAGAGCAAGTTTGGGCTGAGTAAAAAGGAAGGAAAAAATTACACTATACCTGTAGGCTGGGTAATAACAAAGAGGTACAATAACCAGTACTCTTGGTTCTTAATTTCTAGAATTTCTGGTGATGATTGGGTCATGCAGAGGTTCTTTTATCATCATGTGTATTTGGCATTCTGAGTGCCTCATTCACCTGGGTATCCATTTCATTAACTAGATTGGGGAAGTTTCTTCAATCATTGCAGTAAATAAATTTTTTATACCATTGGTTTCTGCCTGTGTTCTGTCCTCAAGACCTGTGATCCTAAGTTTGTTGTTTTAGAGTCATCTGGGAGCTCTTGGATCATTTTGTTTTATCACTTCTGTTTTCATATTATTGAGTGAATGTTCTACTACATTAACCTTGTCCCCAGGTTCTGATATTCTGTCTTCTGACCAATTTTGTCTACTGCCAGAACTTTCAGCTGAGTTTTTCATTATTTACAAGATTTCTGCTTGACTTATTTTTATGATCTTTAATTCTTAATATACATATATACACACATTTTTCTCCTTCCTTTTGCATGTCTATTAGTATTTTGTTTAATATTCTAGGTTTGGTCCTCTTATGTAAGTATAACAGTATATGGCTATTCATATCAGTTTTCTATGTTAGTAACATAACACTGAGCTATTTGGTCATAGATTCTCATGCCAAAGGTTACTTCTTAAGGATATTTAACTTTTTTGGATAGTCAATTCAACTACATAAAATTCCCTTACCTTCTCTCTTATTCTACCTTTTCCCACTTCTGTCTTTCACTTATTCACTCTGTTGTTCAGATTATATTCTTGTGGGGGTTTTGTTGCCTGCCTTACAACCATGCAGCCACTAACTTGGGTGATTGCCTTAAATCAACAAAATATGCTGTTTTCTCTAGACCACCATGATGGAATTCCTGCAACCTCAAAATTTTTAATCATTATATTTTGCTTTCAAATTGTTCTCATAAAAGCCAATTTTAGCTGAGCATGGTGGCATATACTTGTAATCTCAGCATTTATGAGACTGAGGCAGAAGATTGCTGCGAGTTCGAGGCTAGCCTGGGCTACATAGTGAGACCCTGTCTCAAAAAAGAGGAAAACAAACAAAATTACTTTTTCTTTAAGAAAATTGCTGTTGATTTGGTTGAGCAAGAAAACGATAAAGTTTTTTTGTAATTGTAAAAATTCGGATGGCATTGCTTTCCTAATGTCTTTCTGTTCTAATTCTGCTTCCAAGTGACTGGTCCTGGCGAACACAGGTCTTGCAGAATGGCATTGTTATGTGGGGAAGTCTGTGTAGACCTTCAGTGAGTGAACTTCCACTCAGAGAGAGGCCATGACCTCATATAAGAATATTTGCATGAGTTTGCTTTCAGTTGATATCCTTGTACTTGACATGTACCTTTTTTTTATGAGTCTTGACTGTCCTGCTTTTCTGTGAACCACTCTATAATTCAGAGAGCTTCTATTGTGGCTTAACCAAAGTACTTTGCTCATAAGAGCCTGCCTATTCTTCTTTAGAAATTTTTCCTTCTGTCATATTAATATAGCTCGTGCCTTCACAAAATTTGTCCCAGTTTAAGATTGTTCACTTTCCATAGTCCGTCTAATTTCTTTTAACAGTCATGCTGGCTAGTTTTTTGAAAACATTGTCTTTTTATGTACATTGTCTTATTATAACTTATAAAACAGAAATAGACAATACAGTCCCCATTTTCCAAGTGAAGAAAATGAATCTGAGCATAAATAATGTGCTGTAGTCACACAACTAGTAATTAACAGAGATTCAGACTTAGGGTTGTGTATATCCAAAGCTTATGAATGTTCTTTTTATTCTGCTGTGCTATTTTCTAAGTTATACAACATATAATCATTCAAGTGTCATGAATACCTTGTACTGTAGAATAGTCTCACATATGAAGCAGTTTCAAACCAGGGACCCTAAAGGCAGTGCTGGGGAGTAGGGAACTGTGTGTACATCTGTTAATGGTGACTAGTCTAATGCAAAACCCTGGTTATGGTGTCCATGGCTCCTATGAAGATGGTCTAAATGTTTGTGTCCCCCTAGAATTCATATGCTGAAACATTCTCACCAGTAAGAAGCTATTAGGAGGAAGGCCCGCTGGTCATGAGAGCTCTGCCATCATGAATGAGCTGATAAGCACCCTTTTAAGAGGCCCCAGTGGCTCCCTTGATCCTTCTGCCGCATGAGGACACAGTGCAGTGGTGATATGCATGAAGCAGGACCAGGCCTTCAGCAGCAGCAGACACACTCTGTTGACACCTTGTTCTTGGACTTCTCAGCCTCTGCAATGATCAGAAATAAGTTTTTGTTGTTTATAAGCTATACAGTTGATAGTATTTTGCTATAGCAGTCTGAATTAAGACAACGGTGTAATACATTTGGATAGTGTTACCATCAATAAAATAGTAATGGCTAGTAGGCCCAGGGGTTGTTTTGTAGTGGGTCTATACCTAATTATAGTGAGCCCCATAGTGACAGGAACCAGGTAATGTTTGACAACACATGCCTCACGTTATTGGGGAATGATGTAGTTTATTAAAAATGTATTCTGTAAACAATAGAAAGTCTGCTTTTTTCTTTCTATAAAGTGAGTCATCTATTTCTTATGAATTTTGTTAGACCTAAAATAGTTTAACCTTATTTTTGATGATGTATGGTCATAATTCTAAATACTTATTTCCATATCATCAAACAGATACTACATAGAATTATTGCTCATTAACCACATAACCCAGTGATACTGTAGTTTTGTGATTCAACTCACCTTTTCTGCAATTTTTGCCTTCTTAACTCTCTCAGATCTCTTAAATATTTTTGTTCTAGATACCTGAGAAATCAGTTACCAGGTTTGTTGAGCTTAAAATTAGAACAGCTAGTATCAGTGAGGACCTAGTAGCCTCTCCTCTAAGAAAGAGCACGTGCTTTAGTGCGTGGGCTTCAGCATGCGTTTCAGTAGCTCCTAGACTCCTTCCACTTAATTCTCATTGGGTTCTGGGTTTACTTGGTGTCACCAGATAACTAACTTCCCCATAAGTGAAGTGTAACTCACTTGCAGTTTTGCCTGTGTTGATTGCTTATTCACTGATGCCCTTGATAGACATTGTCATATATGAGAACAGTGTTTGGTGCACCACCAATCGAGGTGCTGAATTATTTGGACATGAGCATTTACCATGGTTGAAACTTTTAACACCTTCAGTAGAACTGTAGGGAGAATAAAATGGGATTATTTAATCTCACATCCTTTTTGAGACAGTAGCAGTTCATACAGCAAATTTGTAAATAAATGAGTAAATTCCTTAAAATTTTTGTTAAGCCCAAAGAATTGTTTTGTGGCATTGATTAGTGTGGTTGCTTTGGAATATACCTGTAAAACATTTTATTAGTCTCAACAAATAAGCTATTTTATTTTTATTTGTCAATAAGCTGGGTATGATACAGTTTTTCATTGACTCAGCAAGCTGTTCATGTGCAGCTATTATGTGCCAGCTCTGTGTTTAATGCTAATGATGTCCAGGTTAAAGTCAATTCCTACTCTCTGGGAGTTGATTCAGTGTGGGCCACAGAGAACAAACCAACATGTATAATAGCATACAAGTTCTATTTACTGTATTCTGTGGAGCTGAGAGGATTGATGGTTCAGTTGCTTGTATCAGAGAAGCTTTCCTAGAGGAACTAATAGTTGGACTGCGTTGTAAAGGGTGAGTGGGAGTTGCTGAACTCACACAGTAAGAATGTTTCCAGCTGAGAGAGAGAGAGAGGGAGAGAGAGAGAGAAAGAGAGAGAGAGAGAGAGAGAGAGAGAGAGAGAGTGAGTCTTGGGAACCCAGGTGGCTTAAATTGGCCTAAGTTAAGGAGGAGTGGAAGGAGAGTGCGAGGCAGACTGAGCCAGATTTTTAGAAATTTAATGTAGCTCTGTTGACCTAAGAATGGATTCTTTTAAAATAGGGCTTTATTTTAAAGGCAGCAAATAGCCATTAAGATGTTGTAACTGGTAGCATAGATAAAATTAGCATTTCACTGATACTCTTGTGGCAGAAGTATGGAGTGGGTATTGGAAGAGTGATGCTGGAGTCAGGTCATTGAGGAAACTACTGGAAAGAAATGATGAGAATGTGAATTAGGTCTAAGGGTGGGAGAAAGAAACTAGCAATTTAGGAGGCAGAAGAGAGGTCTGTTGACTGAGCAGTTGTGCACTATAAGGCAGAGGGTAACGCTTTAGTTCAGAGGTGAATGACTAGGTAGGTAGTGAGTTGGGCTGCACTAGGGAAGTGGGACAGGGATACGTTATATTGATGTTTGCCTGCTTATCCAGATTTGCATCACTTTGATTTCTGTTACTCCCATTCATAGTCATAGTATTCCAATTAGTCATCAGGCAAGAAACATTTCTTTTTTTACCAAAATATAAAATCCCTGTGGTTAATTCATGCTTATTGCTTTGACTAAAGAGCCAGATTCTTCCAGTTTTTTATTTCATTAAGATATATTTTAATTTTGCTTTTTTTTTTGCGGCCCTGGGGATTGAACTCACGACCTCACGCTTACCAGGTAAGCGCTTATGCCACTGAGCTAAATCCCCAGCTTTTGTCTTTTTGAGACAGGGTCTCGCTATGCTGTTCAGGCTGGCCTTGAGCTCACTTTGTAGCCCAGGCTGGTCTTGAACTTGCAACAATCCTCCTGTCTCAGCCTCCCAAGTGCTGGGATTACAGGCATGCACCACCAGACCCAGCTTAATTTTGATTTTTTAAGAATTGTAAGCATTTTTGTAAAACTCTCAAGTCCAAATTTATTAATAAAGTTCATCTATTTATTTATTAGTGTGTAAAGGTTTTGTCTTTTAAAACATTATCTCTACACTGACATCTCTAGCACAACACACATGATTGACAGCTCTGAAAATTGAAGAGTTTCAAAACAAGCATGATTGGCAGCTCTAAGGTAACTGGCACGTGCACTGAATGTTATTTGTACTTCTGTTTGACACTAAGGTGGAATAAACAAGCTAATTTCCCAGTCTTTGTTTCTATTTCAGGTTGTGTGATATGTAGGGTCAAGTACAGAGTAGAATGTATATTGTATGTTTCAAAAACTAGTTTTTAAGATGTATTGGTGGGAGAAAGAGAAGATAAGAATTTAAATTAGGTGAGTCTTTTTTATACCAGAGGATGTTGGACACAATTAAAAAGTACAAATTTTTTAATAGATTGATGATTTAAATTCATCCTATTTTCTTTACCAGATCTCTGATTTTTTAGGGTAAAAGAACATCTGTTATATTTAATTTTTAAAGTAAGAAGCCTTATGAATATGTTCAAATCTTATGTTCAACTATGAGTTGTATGTTTAAATATGACCACATTATAAAATATCTTAGAAATGCTCTGGGTTCAGACTGAGTAATAGTGGAAATTTATTTTCTTTCCTTGCTTGGACATATGCTTTACAATTTTTTAAATTTTGTTTTATAGGTTGGTTATTCTATTATATTCTATTTTGATTGAGGTGAAAAATTGATTTGCTTCACCTAGCAGTTACAAGTGTACAGTTCGGTCAGTCAGAGATTGTCTAAATTTATATGTCTGCTAAGTTTGCCTTATATGCCTTCTCAGGACTGTAAGGGTCAAAAGTGAGTCTGGAAACTACTTTGGTGGCTGCTTGTTAAGGAATGCAAGCAATTAAGTGTTCCCACAAGAGCTTTGAAGTTAGTATCTTAATAGGATAGAAAGCAGAAAAAAATCAAGGCTGCACTCCTGCAATTGGTTCAGGCTGTAGTTCTGTTGACCTAAGAATGGATTTTGAAAAATTAAAGGCTATCTTAACAGAATATCTGAGTTCTACTTTAGTTTGTAGGATTTTGTATTCACTTCAGTTGCCATTCAGTAACATCCAGAGACTTAGGAACTCAGAATTTCAGCATGTATTTTGTGATCTGTGATCAGTTGTAAGAACAATGATAACTAACATTTGTGGAACACTCAGTGCTAGGCATTTTAAGAGATTCATGTGCATTATTTTCTGTTTATTGCTGTGGTGTTAGGATCCCAATTAAGAAACACTGAAGAAACTAAGGCTTACAGAGATGTTAAGTAAATTACTTACTGTGGTACTATAGCTTTTCTGAATACATTTTTGCTAACGAATATTTTATGCTATTCAAATATACTACCAAGTTGTGTGTATATGTAATTTGCTGATTTTCTCAGCAAATATTTATTGAGTACTTTAATTACAGTGCGTTGAATGCAATTAAAAATGATATGACATCTTTAGGAGAAAAGATCTACATAGCACAATAACATAGAGGAATGTTTGAGTAAATGCCTAAGTGAACAATGTGGTCAGACCATAGTGTTCAAAGGAGAAGATAGAGTTTGACATGGCTCAGAAGAAGGTTGAGATGGTTTCACTCATATTACGGTGATCCATCCGTATCTATGCTTATAGTGGCACAATTCACAATAGGTAAATCTTGGAAGTAGGCTGTATGTCCATCAACTGATGAATGGATAAAGAAAATGTGCTATACACAGTAGCGTACTACCCTGCAATAAAGAAGGATAAGTTAGAGTTGTTCGTAGGAAAATGGATGTGCCATTATATTAAGTTAAAGAAACCAGACACACAAATATTGCATGATTTCTCTTATATGAAAAATATAAAATATAAATAAAGAGCAAAATAAAAGATGGATAACAGGAAGTAGGGAGAGAGATCTTTTGTAAATGGGAGGGGAACCAAAAGAGGGAGAAGGGATGGGGATGTAAAAGGAACTGAGATGTGTTATGTACATGTACCACTGCCCCACGAGGAATGTGAGCATTATGAACTGCAAACATGTACTAAGAAAAGATAATAATTGAAGGGAAAATATACCTTCCCAAAACATGAAACTTTAGTTAGATGCAGAAAGATTGGGAGTTGTTGAAAGATGGGTAATGAAAGGACATCTCTGGGGAAAATGGCATGTGCAGTAGCACAGAACTGAGAATGAACTTGATGTGGTTGTGTTAAGTTATCTGTGTCTGTGTAACAAATTACTGGAAAACTTAGTGGTTTAAAGCTATAAACATTTACTGTTTCACCCATTGCTTTGGGCCAGGAATCCAGGAGTGCCTTAGGTGAATGGGTATGGCTCAGGGACTCTTGAGGATCTTTTAAGGTTTTTGCTGGAGCAGCAATCACCTGAAGGCTTGACTGGAGCTGGCAGACTTGCCTTGAACGTGGTTCAGTCATATGCCTGGCAAGTTGATGCTATGTGTTAGCTTGCTATCACTCTGACAAAATACCTGACATAATCAATTTCTAGGAAGGAAAGGCTCACGGTTTCAGAGGTTTCAATCCATAATCAGTTGGCTCTGTTGCTTTTGTCCCTGTGTGAGGCAAAGCACTGTGGCAGGAAGCCTGTGGTGAGCAAAGCTACTCACCTCCTAGACTGCAGAGAGAGACGGGAAAGGGTCAGAGTCTGCCTTCCCTTCAAGACCACACCTTCTAATGAAATAACTTGCATCCAGCAGGCCCACCTCTTACAGGCTCCACCACCTCCCCACATTGCCATGGCCTGGGGAGCAAGCTGTTAACTAACACGTGGCCTTTAGTTGACATTCCGGGTCCAGACTGCAACTTGCTTTCTCCCTCTCCAGGTATCTATGAAAGAGCAAGGAGGAAGTCAGACCCTTTACAAAGAAGGCATACATTGTCACTTATGCCATACTTTATTTGTTAGAAGCAAGTCAGTCTAGTCCATACTCAAGTGAAAGGAAATCACATCCCACCCATTAGAGGGAGGCATACACAAAATCTGTGTACATATTTTATTTTTTGTCAGTAAAGCTTAGCTTTTAGTAAAAAAGTGTGAAAACAGCAAAATATATGATAGAGCAAGATTATCACTAGTATTACTATTGTTAGACACTATTTAACTCTAGATTTTTCTCATACTTGCAAGATAACTTTATTGTTTTTTTTCTCTGTTATGATTCAGAGGATTTAGAATACCAGTGTATTGGATAAGTAAGTCAGCTTACTTACTCATTGTCTTAGTTACTTTCCTCTCATTGCTGGGACTAAATACCCAACACCCAAAATGAAGGAAGGAAATGTTTGTTTAGCTCACTGGTTGTGGAGGTTTCAGTCCATGATCAGCTGGCTTCAAGGCAGAGTGGCATAGCAGGGAGGCAACACTTGAAGGCAGCAGCCAGCAAAAGCAGCCAGAGCAAAAGGGAGGAAAACCACCTCTGTGCCCTCCTCCTGTTCAGGCCGAGGATATTTACAAAGTAAGGATCCTGGCTCCCTGCTGAATCTCTTAGTTAAATTTCTAAACTTCTTAAATTGACACAATGTATCAGCCCTAACACTTATCCATACACTCAGTAAAAAACTAATAGTTTAGGGTTGGGTTCGCAACCGTGTAGCAGGTTTGTCAGCCCCAGAACTAACTAGCTTGAACTTTATTGCTTGCTCTGCTCTGCTCTCCCCTACCTCCCTTCTCCCCTCTTTCCCCTGCCTTCCTTCTCTCCTCTGCTTCCCCTGCCCTTCCCTTGTACCTGTCTTCTCCCTTCCTCTGCCTCTATCTTTTCCTTCTCTTTCCCTCCCCTCCTATCTCCTCTGTTTCCTTTCTGTTTTTTTCCTCTTCTCTCTTCTCTCTCGCTCTCTCAAATTCCTGTGATGGCAAGAGCTCTTTTTTTTCAGGCTGTTGGCATTTAATTGTCTATCCTCTCATGCAGGAGAGCCTTGCTCATTTCAGACAGATCTCCACACTATATTTTTTGTCTTGGCTAATTGATTCACCGTCCACCCAAGCCACCTACTCCTGAAAGCTGAGTCTGTAGTAGACTTTTTTCTCTTCATTAGAACCCTCTTCCCAAATCTAGTCAACTAGTTTCTTTCAACCTTCTCTGCATTATTGCTGAAATCTGCCACCTCCTCTGTTTCTACTATCAGAGCTTTTCTCCAGCCTTTGACATTTTGTATCTTGTATTGTACCTGGATTTGTCACAGTGACTCCATCCTAATCATTCTCTTTACCTCCACTCTCTTTCGTCCTCTAATCTATTCTTTTGCCTTTTAAAACTACCACAGTCATCAGAATCCCTGCCTCAGCTGAAATATTAAGCAGGGGAAATATTTGCTTTACCATATTATAGAAAATTCTGAATTTCAGGCTGAAAAGTCAGAGAGAGACAGAAAAGTATTGCTTGAAGGTGGCCATTTTTGAGTGCTGACATTATGTAGTGATGTGTGGGAAGGAGTAGACACAGCAAAACCAGTTCTTAGACTCTCACAGTGATGCAGGCAAAAGCTGAGTAGAGGCTGGAGTAGAGTGCAAGAGGGTGGAAATAGAAAACTGTGGGAAGCTGCTCAAAGACTGATGGGACTTGATAAATGATGCTTAAGGTTGCCAGCCCAGGTGACTGAGAAAGTAAGAGATCACAACAGGAAGGACCTTGGCTAGAGGAACTGTCACAGAGCAGGATGTGGAGCTCCACCTTAGACATGTTATGGTTATTCTGTAGGCATTTGGTACTTGGGATTGGAAATACATCAGACTGTAGAGTGAGTTATATAGTGATATGTGGGCTGGGGTAGTAAGTAGTTAAGTTGACTCGTCTCAGGTATTTGTTAAGTAAACAGAAAGCTAGCAGACGTAGCTTTGGGGATGAGCAAGGCAAGGATCAAGAAGAACATGGCATGGAGGGCAAGAAGCCTTGGTTCTAACCCCTATCTGTCAGCATGTACTGAAAAATTTGTTTACCTAGGATTCTAAACCCCAGGTCAGTTTAACCAACAAAATTGTTCCTAAACAGGCTGGGAATGTAGCGCAGTGTTAAAACTGCATGCGCAGCATGTGTGAGGTCCTGGGTTTGGTCCCCAGCACCACCATCAGGGGGACGGGGTTGTTTTTAAAACCACAGCATTTAATTTATTGAAAAATACTTTTTTTTGGTTCTTAAATGATACTTTATAAATGTTTCTGTTCTGTATGTCTATTTTTCTTTCATCTGGTAAATGAGGAGTCATTCAGGTTCAACATTGTTTATCTAATACTTGGAAATATGCATTTATTTTATTTCTAATTTTTAAGAAAAAATTTTTCCATAAATATAGTATAATTTCTTTTAAAGTTTTAATTCAGAATTTTAATTTTGGACCTAAAATAGAATACTTTGTGTTTCTTTTTAAAATTCAAATTAGATATTAAGTAAGTATAATTAGATCCTTAATTAGTACTGATTGAGCATATTATAATGTTCATGTGGATTTTATGCTATTGGTTCTGTCATTTTGAATTTGTTAAGCAAACACCTCTTTCCTTGATGCATTTTCCTTGAAAGAAATTTCTTATATATACTCTGCTCTTATGAAAATGAATGTATCAAACTTGTTATGATAAATAATGGAGATGGTTATATCTTTTTCATTGTGAGTATATGATTAGAGATGATTTGGCTTCCAAAATATATTGCTGTAAATGTACATATTTTGAGAATTAACAGTTTTATTTGAGTCAACCTTGTCTCAAAACTCCTTTGTCTTGTCCCTTGGATGACATTTATTTTTTATTTACTAGAAAGATAAAATGCCAAACTCTGAAAGTTAACAATTTAAAAATAAGCTCTTTAGCCTGGTGTGGCTTCGTACACCTGTAACCCCAGCACTCGGGAGGATGAGGCAGGAGGATCACTGAGAGTTCAAGGTCAGCCTGAACTGCACAGCAGACCCTGTCTCAAAAAACTAAACATAAACGCTTTGAATCTCAAAATCTATTTTCCTAATTGAGGCCTCAAATATTTTAGTCTGTTCCCTGAATGTAATTCAGAAACTTTAATTCTGAATTTAGCTTGTTTTGAAAATACTATCTCTTCAGCATAAAATTTTTAAGTTCTTTTTTTCATGTTGTTGAAGGAAACTTTTTTTTTTTGTTCCGGCACCAGGGATTGAACTCATATCCTTGCGCTTGCCAGGCAGGCGCTTAAGCCGCTGAGCTAGATCCCTGGTCCTGGTGTTTTTGAGACAGGGTCTCACTATGCTGTTCAGGCTGGCCTTGAGCTCGCTCTGTAGCCCAGGCTGGTCTCAAACTCACAACGATCCTCCTGTCTCAGCCTCCCAAGTGCTGGGATTACAGGCGTGAGCCACCACGCCCAGCTTGAAGGAAACATCTTAAGTTTGAAGAAAAATGTCCCCAAAGTAAAGCTTAGGATATACTGGTTTGTGATAGAGGTTTTGTGTTGATGGTGATAATGATGGTGTTGATGATTTAACAGCAACAGCAATTTTCTAATTTTTAGGACTGTTATGTAATTTTCCTGCTGAAGGACTCTTAAGTCACTTTAGGAAAGTAAATATATGCCATACTTTTCAGGAAGTATAATTTTTAAGTATCTGACATAGTGCTTTTTAGAGTAAATTCAACGTAAGTATTCATTGTTTGCTTTTGGGAGTGGTGATTGAACCCAACACTTGCACATGCTAAGCATGCATTCTATCAGCCACACCCCAGCCACAGAGCTGATTTTTTTTTTTGATAGATGAGATTGACATAATCATTTAGCAACAGTAAAGCGTTTCAATTATTGGTTGCAATGTGCTGTTCTTAATTTTCTTTCAGTGTTATAAAAGAAAAAATTACCTTTGCTGAAGAGGCTTTATTAGTAAAAAATTGAAAACCATTTTAATTTTAAGAAGGAGAACAAAATTTATATCAAATTCAGTGAAAAATTACCATTTTCAAGTTTTGAAAATTGGGAAATTGTCTACTAGTTCTTGTCTTCATTGTTGTCTATCTATCATAGTCATTATAGGTAAATTTCTAGCTGTTAACTCTGTTTCATTGCTTTTCTAAGTATTATAGTGGTTTCAACTCTAGAATAAAGATTTGCGAATTTGAATACTGGTTCTGCTCTTTAATTGTTTTTGAGCAAGTTGGTTAACTTCTGAGAGGCCCAGTTTTCTTGTCTTTGTAATAGATTAAATGATAGTACTTACCTCAGGTGATTGATGTGAGAATTAAAGGCACTACTAACTTAACAGCTAATATGATTAAAGTTTTCTAAACATCAGCATCAAGACAGATATTATGCTTTACTTATGTATCTTATTGTTGTTATACCTACTTAATTGACTAGAAGAATGATTCTCAGAGAATTTAAGTGACTTTCCAAATCATTCAGACTTACGTCAATTGCAAATGACAGGAATCTTGACTACTTGTACCTGCAAGTGTGTATGTATGTTTTACTGGCAATTTAACCCAGGGCCTTTGCACTGAGCTACATCCCCAGTCCTGTCTTTTTTTGTTGTTGTTGTCTTTTTTTTTTTTTTGGTAGGGTCTTGCTAAGATCCCGAATTGCCCAGACTGGGCTTGACTTTATGATCCTCCTGCCCCTCAGCTTCCCGCAGTGCTAGCATTGCAGGCATGCCTCATCATACCCAGCTGAGCCTTATTTTTCTTACATAAGCATTGTGGATGGTGGTAGCTTCTAGAGTTTCCTCAGCAACTTGATGACATTAGTGCTTCATGCTTCAACATCTTGCTGCCTGCCCTTTGGGTCATGGCAGTTAGGCCACTGATTCTACAGGTTACGTAAGAGAATGGAGAAGATAAGGTCACTGGTTTCTCCCTTTTATCAGGGAAACAGTTGTGTTAGAAACTTCTCCCAGACTTCAGTTTATATTTTATTGGTCAGACCCATATCACATGACCCCACCTTACCTAGAGGGAAGGGGCTAAAACCCAGCATTTTGCTTGGGTTTTTTGTTTGTTTGTTTGTTTTGTTTTGTTTTGTTTTGTTTTAATTGACTTTTTCATTGTGGAGTATTGCTGGAGAGAAGGAATTTGGGAATACTGTAATTGTCCTCTTAATAGGCAGTGGCTCTGCTGCTCTCCTGACCTTCTATAATTTAAACGGCCAAGTTGGGATGCTAACCCAGGTATGTCTTCCTCTAAAGGCCTAATTCTCCAAATAAAGACACATTACAGATGTTTGGAATGAACATTATCCATCATCTGCACAAGTATGGTTTTTCTTCTTGAAATCTTATTTTCTTTTTCTCTTTTTTTTTTTTTTTTTTTGCAGCACCGGGGATTGAACTCACGACCTTGTGATTGCCAGGCAAGCGCTTAGGCCGCTGAGCTAGATCCCCGGCTCTGAAATCTTATTTTCTATGATAATTTATTTACCTTTTTAGGCTGGCCAAATTTTGAAGGCATAGATTGTTTTTCTTTTTATCTCCAAGTAAAAGTAGAAAACAAAACAAAATTAGTGGCTGAAAACTTTTTACATTTATAAATGATTACTAAGATACATTTCAGAGAATTTCTGATAACATTTTGAACTTTTTATAGTGAAAAAAATCAAAATATATAATTATAGTACTGAGTTTTTGCCTCTTTCAATTTTAATTATTGTATTTTAATGCATGTTAAATGAGTTCATTCAATGTTCATTTCCTAAGGAGTGATTATCTACTAATTTCAATTTCTAGAAAAATAAAAGTACTATAATTCTTGGAAACTGCATTTTTTTTTCTTTGTTTATTTTGTTCTTGCAGAAATGAGGGTGGGGTAAAGAGTGGGTGAAATTAAGGTCATAACATAGATTCTCTATTTTAGTCCTTAAATATTTAACCATAGTCTATTATTTAAATTACATTGAATTTTTTAGAGAACAAATGATACAGTAGCCCTCTGAGTTAGGAAATATTATCCATATTTTTTCAGGAAGGAGACTGAGACCTAGAGAAATTGTTAAATTTGTACAGTCACTAAAGTATATTTTCAGCAGTCTCAATTGTAGCCAACCTGATTACACTGCACTGGGAGGATAAAATCCTGGTCAGTCTGTCCAGTTAGGATGGATTCTCATTTTTCTAGTTCTTTTTAAATATTTAAATTACACTTTTACCAGGATAAAAAGCCTACCTATAAGTATTCCCTTTTTTTAATTCAACAACTTTTTGTCACAGTCATGTTTTATAGAACTTTAAAACATTAAGTAGAAGCTAAGTTTACCTTAGTGCATTCTTTTCCACTTTTATTTACTAAATCATTTACCAGAGATATTATCAAGTACTGTGCAGCTAAATTCAGCAAAATTCAACTGCACCATTGTCAGTCGTAAGCTGTCAGTAACTAATAAATAAACTGTTCCTATCTTGCCTTTTTCAGCCTGAGATTCAAGGTACTATATGTCTTTTTAACTAGTTACGTTACAACATGGTCTATGTTTCCGTCTAGATAGCTCTGTTTTGGGGTTCATTTTTTTAAATTGGATAGCTAGCCAAGCAAAATATTTCTAGTTGCGTTTGTGTAAGAAAAAGGAAAGTGGGAAGAATTACTTATGTATCTATTGTTAATACCAAATATTGTGTCCTTCTACATTAAAATTTTATGGTTTACTGAAAATATGCAGATTTTAATTTATGCAGGGTTTTTTTTCCTATATATCGTCTTGTTTATTATAAGAACGTTTTATTGACTAAATGAAGCCTTAATTCTTTTGGGTCTCTTCATTTTTGATTAAAACTTTAAATCATTAATTCTATATATTGATTACTGCTGTGTGAAACCTAATATGTTTCAGTGTCAAGCAAAATCAGTAAAATGTATTTATGTTGGTGTTTCTGTTACTCATTTTTTATTTTTTATTTCAATTTATAAAAATAATGCATTTTATAAGAGAAGCTATAGAAAATTCCATAAATATTTTAAAACCTCATAATTTACCAGACATTTTGGTTCACTTCCTTCTAGATTTTCTAGCCAGGGACAGGTTTTGGTTTTGTTTGTATGTGGGCTTTTTTTTTTTTAATACTCTATAATTTTAAATCTTGAGCTTCTTGGTTAACTTTATAGCATGGCATTTTTTTACTATGAAGGATGCATGATGTATCATTTTATATTTCATAGTTCCTGTTTATTAAATGGATTGTTTCTACTGTTTTGTTCTTTTAAGTGAAGTCATAAATATCTTTGTAGATAAGATTTATAAGTTTATTTCCTTAGAAATGATTAAGTGAAATAGCTAGATTATTTTTCAGACTTATGTAAACAGGTTAAACATTTCATATATTTGATTATTAATGGTATTGCCTTTTTATTTTATTTTATTTTGGTATTGCCTTTTTAATAAATTGTCCATTTCTCTGCTTAGCTCATTTATCTGTTGAGATTGTAGTGCCTTCTTGAGCTATGTACATGAGCCCTTGATATCATTAAAATTTTTCATCATTTTGTTGAAAACTCATTTTTTAATAAAAGAACAAAAGGTCATTATAAAATATAAATTCACATACTGAAGAAAACAAAGATCATCTAGTGAAAATGTTTTACATAAATACAAAAATAGTTTCTTAATTAAAAATCATATTTTCAAATTAATTCTGTTTTATAACTAGGTTTTCCATTGGGACCATCTAAGTATGTCACAAACAAAATTGTTAAAGACTGTACAGCATTTCGTTACTATAATTTATTTAACTAGCCCCCAATTCATACATAGTGATGTCATTTCCAATTTTCACTGTTTTTATAAACAATATTTAAGTGACACTTCTATGCGTAAGTTTTGCTATGATTACCTGACTATTTCCTTGGAATAAAATCTTTGGAATAGCAGAACTAGAAAGATTATACAGTCAGCCCTATTTTCAGAAAAAGAAATTGCATCTGTGCAGAACATGTGCAGACTTTTTTTGATCATTATTCCTAAGCAACAATTACATTTATAAGTCATCTAGAGATGATTTCAAGTATACATAAGGTGTGTATAGGAAATGTGCCATTTCATTTACAGGTCTTGAGTGTCTGCAGGTTTTGGTGTCCCCAGGCTCTTCACTTTTTCTGTTTCTAGATGAACTTTCCGCAGCCACTTGTCTATTTACTGCTGTTTTCAGAGATACAGACTCTCTCCTTAGCAGAAATACCCACAGGACTTAGTTAGTGATGCATAACCAAATTGTCCTTTAATCTCCCTCAGCCCTTACTGGTCATAGACTGACTTATCACAGGATTCCAGTAAATACAAACCCTTGCTATCCAGAATACACAATTTTCTACATAGTTCATAAAGTTATTGTTTCTCAAATTGCCTACCATAAACCCACGAACAATAACTTTTTATTATCTTTACTGAGTGATTTGTAGACGCTAACTTACATTTTCTTTTTACTTTTTTTTTTCTGTTCCTAACTGGTATGCTGTATTTACTTTGCCCTCTTGAATACCTGTCAAGTTTTTATCTTCTAATGACTGAAACTATGTAAATATCTCTTAGTGATAGTCTAATTTAGTTTTTGAGGAAATTCAACTTTTCTTTTTATTCACATTTTAAAGTTTCCCAATATTTTTAAATGTTCGACTTCTCAAATTATTGTGTAATATTTTGATATGATTTAAGTAATAAAGGGGATGTTTACTATACTGTAATTCAAAATTTAAGTTTACTTTTCTATTCTGAACTCTGAACCTAAATTTTATGTATTGATAGTATGTGGTTTTTTTTTTTTTTGTTTTTACTTTATCAGCAGTTGGGTTTTTTTCTTCAGTTTTATATATATTAGCAAAATCAAGGAATCTATTTTCTATCTCTGTCTCTCTTGTGGATTGAAGCCAGGGCCTTCACATTCAGCTACTTTCCCAACCCTTTTTCCTTGTTTATTTTGAGATAAGGTCTTGCTAAGTCACTAAATTTCCCAGAGTAGGCTTGACTTTGTGATCCTGCTGTGTCAGCCTCCCATAGTGCTGAAATTATAGGTGTGTACCACCAAACCCAGCTTATTTTCATGATATGATTGAATTATTATGATTCTGAAGGCAAGAACTTTCTGATAAGTAGAAATATAAAATGGTGCAGTCACTTCAGAAAGCACTTTGACAGTTCCTTAAGTGGTTAAATTTACTATATGACCCAACAATTCCACTTCTAGGTGAGAAAGATGACATTATATGTCTACTAAAACACTTGTACACAGATGTTCATCCAGCATTATTCATGATACCCAAAACATGGAAAAAATCCAGTGTCAATCAGCTGATGAGTGAATAAAGAAATTATAGTATATCCATACAATGAAATATTATTTGGCCCCCCAAAAGAATGAAGCTACTAAGCCAGGGCATAACGTGGCTCAATCTTAAAAACTTCCTTTTTTTTGAGATAGGGTCTCACTGTGTAGTGCAGGGTGGTTTTGAACTTGCTTATGTAGCTCAGGCTGGCCTTGAACTCACTGGTGCTCTTGCCTCAGCCTCCCAAGTGCTGAGACTGTAGGTGTGCAAAAACTTTATTTTTCAGTGGAAGAAGCTAGTCATAAAGGACTACATATTGTATAAGTCCATTTACCTGAAATATTCAGAATAGGCAAATAGATTACTGGTGGCCGGTGGGTGGGAATGCAAGTGATGGTGTGGGAAGTGGGCACTGAAGGGAGTGATGTCTAAAGGATATTAATTGTGTCACATGTGAATTGTATTTCAAACATTTTTTAATGGTAGCAAAGTTTTATTAAAGATGGGAAGAGAAACAGGCTCTGCAAAGTTTGGGCCAAGAAAAAGTAGGAAGAGTAGTATACCCTACAGTGTGAGGGCACGGCCACCATGCAAGAGAGAGCAGAGTGGCCTAAAAAGCTTTTCTCTGTATTTTGTTTTTAAAGGTAACATGTTAAAGAAATCAAGAGATTTAATTTCTTTCTGTTCTGTTTTTGTGAACTTGAACAAGTAACACAACCTTTTCAGTCCTCAGTTCCTGTTGTCTGGTTGGTATTTAAGGGCCTTCTCAACCCTAAAATTTATTATTTTAATTTTGGGGGCAATGATCTGATTATAGCTGTCAACAAATGTGCATGGAGACACACTGATTGCTCTGATTCCGTGGTTTCCCAAATTGCAGGCAAGGTGGTTCAGTAGTACTGATCCCACTGCCCTCTCTTACCTTATCATGGCTTCTAAAGGACAATCCACTGTTTGTTTACATTAAAGGCAGTACTTTCCCAAAGTTACTGTACAGTGCAGATCAACTCATTTCTTAGCCCAAACAATACATGTGGTGCCACTGAGTCTACTGTCAAATAGCTTTAGTTACTCCTCTGGAAACATGCAAAGAGTAGCCCTTGTCACTGCAGTGGTAATCAGAGCATCTCAGGAAATAACCACAGACTTTATTTATAGCATGTATGTTTTGGATTTATAACATTGTATCTCTTAGAGAATAGTGTATTATTTGCCTGGTTACTTTATAATTGTGATAGTTTCATGCCACCCACTGTAGGTTGTTCTGCAGTGGTTATTCTAACCACAAATTAAGGAGTTATTTTTTTGTGGTTCAGTAATACACAAGGATTATATTGCAAGAGTTGCTGGAGCCCAAGTTCTGTAAACAGTTTTTTTGGAAGTTTTTGTCTAACAGACTGACTAGATTGTTGGTACTCAAAACACTATAGAAAACTGAAGTTAGATGAGCAAAACATAACTTGTCAGTTATATTCAACTTGAACATTGTGCTAAGAAATGGCCAATAAAGAATTTAGTAAGTGCCCTCTGGGTTCACATATACAGCAGCCTTTTTAGTAGAAAGAATTACTAAGGAATTTCCTGTACTGTGATTATTTATACTTTCTGGGTTCATTTGAGCATACAGTGAAAGCACATCATCTCGGAAAACGTATACATGTATGTACATACACACATTTTACATGTAATGTGGGGGAGTGCTTCATGGGTATCCTATACACACTCACTAAATCTTTAGGTACCATGATCCTAGGTCAAAAACCCATGATTTGAAGGTCTGATAATGTAGAAGCAAGATAGATTTTATCTTCCAGTGTCAAAAACGTTAATAATTTGCAGGTAGAACCATATGCTCCCTGTGGCGGAGTGTAAGGTTAGCAAAGTGTTGGTGAACTTATTTGAATATAGTGTCTGCGCATGTGATAGGCACCTAGGAGTGGCATCACACCTGACTGCCTCTGTTGTGCACTGCTGTATTTGGACATGTGTAATAGTAAGGAGGTGCCTGGTAAATATTTGTTGAAAGAATGAATGAATGCATTCAAGGAGAAATGTGCTCTGCACAAGAGCTGACTTTTGTTTCTAAATTTCACTATATTTTGCTTTTTCTTAATGGCTGATGTTTCAGAAGCAAAATAAGAATACATCTGGTAAGGATGTGCAGCACTGCAAAGGGTACTCACTTGGCATCTGAGCACAAGCTTAGTTATCCTATTTTTCTTGTCACCTTATGATAATCATATTTATTTTCCTTTTGATGACCAAATTTTTCTTTACTTTACCTTTTCTCATTTCAAATTGGAGAAAAGGAATGATTAATAAGTTTTTATATTATTTCTATTTATTTGAAAGCCCCCAAGATTTCTTAAAGATTTCATTTTATAAGCAATGGAGATTTTGTTTTCTGAGATTTCTTTCTAAATTTTCAGTTTTCTCTATACTTTTCCCTCCCAGTGCTGGGAACCAAACTGAGTTATAACCCCAGGTCCCAATTTTCTCTATATATTTTAATAGCCCAAAGCAAGGCTCAATATTTCCTTCTTTGAAATTACTCAAGTATTGTCTTAGTTCCTTTTCTCATTGCTGTGACAAAATACCTGAAATCCAAGTTAAAGGAGGAAAGGTTTATCTAACTCATGGTTTGTAGAGGCTTCAGTCCATAATCAGCTGGCTCCAAGGCAGGGTGACATATGGTAGAGGTGCAACAGTTCATCGTGGACAGAAAGTGGTAAAGCAACAAGGGATTTTAACAGCATCTTTCTGCCCCTTCATTTTATCCAGGCTATTTAGGGCAGGTAGCACTCATACCTTAATCCTAGTGCCTTTCAGCCTAGCATTGTACCATGAATCAGTACTAGCATCACACATTCTAGATCCTGTCACCTCTGAAAAAGCTTCACCTGTGACCATGTGAGGCTTTGGTGGGACATCTAGACACAAGCCATAACAGGTATCTAAACTTTCCTAATTGTTTTTACCTCTCTAGTGGGTGATTTAAAATGAAAAAATTCTGCACAAATAAATGACTGTTGTGGTTTAAATGTGCCCCCTAAGCCTCATACAGTCACGGAGGCAGCTGAATCTAGCGTTTGTGATTGGTTTGTTGTCCAGCCCTGGGATTTGGCAGTGTGAGTGCTGCACCCATCCAGGGCAGGTAATCAACTTAGAGCATAAGGGAGGGAAGGAGGCGTGCTTTGCTCTTTTACCCTGTTCACTCTTGTTGCTTGCGGCTGCCATGAACAGCTGCACCTCAGCCATGCCACGCTGCCTTGGAGCCAGCTGAGTGTGGACTGAAAGCTCCAAAAGCTGTAAGCTAAATAAATCTTTCCTTCCTTCATTTTGGGTGTCAGGTATTTTGTCTCAACAATGAGAGAAAAGTAACCAAGACAATGACTTTTTTTCTTAAGTATGTTTAGTACAACATCCTCAGTACTCCCCCCCCCCATGCTACTGATGGAACTCATGGCCTCACATATGCTAAGCAAGTCTCTACTACTGAGGTACTCCCTTGTCCCTCAGTCATCTTCTGAGAAGGAAATACAAATGTTATTTTATCTTTTTTTTTGATACCACAACTGGAAAGGGGAATTGTTAAACTGACCACTTAATAGGATAGAATTAAGATTCATCATTCTAAGGGACAGGAATAACTTGGGGGGGCAGTACTGGGAATTGAACTCAGGACCTCATGCTTGCACCACTCTCTGGCCCAGAATAACTTTTAAACATGAAGTTAATATTTAAGGATAATTTGCAAGGGCCCAGGCAAATGCTTTAAATGTAATAACCATATCCTCTTAGAATTATATTGGACAAACACTTTTACCATTCCCATTTTTAAGTTTGAAGACAACTAAGGTCATGGATGTAGTATTGCTGATAGGGTATAGGGGACTGATTCAAAAGGTATTTCGGAGTAAGAATCGATAAATAGATGAGGAGGATGGAAATAAAGAATAGGTAAAGGATTATGTTGGGATTTATAGCTGACCATATGGGTGGATAATCATACTTTCAAAGAAGAGCACAGTGGTTTTGCCATGTTAACTTTTACTAATATAAATCTTTGCGTTGAAGAGAGTATACAGAATATGTCTCCAATCATACAAGAGTAAGAATTGGCAGTTTTGGGAGCTAAAGATGGCGGAACAGTAAGCAGCAGAGTAAACAGTCTCTATGAGAGAAACAATTCAGATGCTGGAATATAACATCATGGAGAGGACAAGAAGGAAGGAAGTGAGTCCTCTGAACCAAGGAAGAATCTAAAATATGAATTGAAGCCCACAAAGAGAATAAAAAGAATTTAAATGAAGAAGAAGGTGGTGGCTGGCAGCACCTCAGCCTGGAGCCGGATTCACCCTGCCAGAAGACCTGCTGAGCCTGGAGATGTGCGCGGTCGCAGCTGTGGTTGACCCCAGAGGTCTCTGCGGAGAGGCGCGGGAGTGAAAGAGAGTGGCAAATGCAGAGATCTGTGCTGGCTGCTGGTGAGTGCTTGGAATTCCACCCCACCCCCACCCCCACCCCACCGGAGAGAGTGATCGGTGGGCTCCATCTTGGAGTCAGGCAGGTTACACTCGCCCGGGGCCAAGACTGCTAACTACTTCTGGCATGGGCGCCAGGTTGTGGGTGGACCCGCAGAAGTTGCCTGAATGGAAGCCAGAAAAACCAGTCATTTGGGAGCTCCAGGTTGTGGGCGGACCCACGGAAGCTGATTGGTTGGACATCGGCTCCCATGCGCATTTCAGACAATATCGCTAAACATCTTAGATTTGCAGGGCCTGACCAGGTTTGCTCCCGTGCAAGCCCCGGGTGGCTTGATGCCCAGTTCAGTGCAGAGACACAGGCACCCAACATCAGATACACATAGCCAGCACTGGCTAGAAAAGACAAACAGCCTAGCTTCGGAGAAGTTGTGGCAAGTGCTGGGGTGCCTGAGACCACACTCCTCAGGGGTGGAAGAAATCAAGAATATGCCAAGACGAAGAGGGAGAGGGCAATCTCTGGTGTTCAACCCAAGCAGCGCAATTCCACAAAAGGAAAACATGGAGATTGAGAATTGTACACCTGAAATGTCTGAAGTACTGTCCACTGAAGTGAAGAAACAACTTCAGGAAGCTATAAGAGAAATAAGAACAGAAATTCTATTCCAGGTAAAACTAGAAATGAAAACCATAATAAAAGAAATACTAAATATCTCTAAGGAAGACACAGATAAAAAAATAGAGGAGCATAGGAAAATGAGGGAAACCATGAATGAACAGCGTAAGAGAGATTTAGAATGTATGAAACAGATTCAAAGAGATATCCAGAAAATTAAACATTCATTCAATAGCTGGCGTGTTGACATGAAGGAAACTAAAGAAAGACTTTCAAAGCTTGAAGACAGGATTGCAGCCTATGACCGTGAAAGGAAAGATCTCTTAAAAATAACAGGGTGTCAGGAAGTAACAATTCAACAGCTGGTGGACAACTCAAAGATGCATAATTTAAGAATTAAAAATGTGAGTGAAGAAGCAGGTGTCAAGACAAATGACATCAGGACCTTATTTACAGATATAATTTATCAAAACTTCCCAAGCATAAAAAAAGAATATGACATTCAAATAAGTGAGGCATATAAAACTCCAGCTAGCCATAACCA
>RJWT010000257.1:46808-77078 GCA_004365215.1 Cuniculus paca | reverse complement strand
AGTGAAATAAACCAAACACACATGTGCAAACACCGCATTGTCTCCCTAGTGTAAGAAACTGAAAGACTCAATAAGATTGAAAATTCCCAATAAATATTTAGAAAAGGTTCTGAAGTCCAGTGGTGTTTTTATTCTTTGATTTGATTGGTTTAAGTCCCTTTCCTACTATTTGAAGGCAGTACGTGAGAAGATAGGAACAGCTCTTTTGAAAAATGGTACATTACGTTAGCCATTGCTGGTTTCTTGTTTTCCAACTTGAAGGCCTGTAATGCTCTTTTGTTTTATCTGGTTTTATATTACTTTGTTTTGTTTGAGTTTATTGTCTATAAATGTATGAACAACCATTTTGAAGAAAGCAAGGGACACTAAGGTAACCATTGTTAATCTCCTGTTGTTATGTTTTGAAAACCTATATAACTTGCAGTGTTCTGCTCTGAAATGCTATATTATGTTTGACTCTATTCTGTTTTGTTTTGCTTTGTTTTGTTCTGTTTTGTTTTGTTCTATTCTATTTATAACAAAAAAATTTAAAAAAAATTTAAGACCTTTATTGATAGCTTCATGAATCAATACAAATTTAAATAAAATGTTCTTACATTTTTTAAAAAGCTTCATTAAAAACTGTAATTCAATTCAATCTATCCTGTGTCAATGGAACATAGCAGTAGAGTACTACTATGTTTTTGTGATACCTGCGATAGTAATGCTATTGTTCCCTTATGCTATTCTGCTACCTGTTTTTGTTACCATTTCATGTGTTTTACAACTACCAGGTTCTTTTCCAAAGGATTTTCTGTGCCATGGACAGAAACTACTTTCAGCAATCATTTCCCAGATGTTAAACTCTCTGAATCTCAACTGTACACATGTATTTCTTAAAAATTCATAGTTGGAATGACCCCTGGAGGACTTTCTATCCAGATGTAGAAACACGAGACTGCACTGAAACTACTCCTGTTACATGTATTTTCTTACACATTTCTTGGAATTGTAGTTATCCTCTTCATTACTTCCCATACCTACAAAAGTTTCTTCTTAAAAATAGATTCCTGCAACAAAGTTGAAAGGCTTAGACAAAAAACCTGAAGACTTTTGATAGGGTTTTAATGAAGTATTAGAACTATATTTACTATTTTTATTACACTAATGTTATCCAGTATTTAAGTATTTAAGGCTGGTACAAGTCTTTACGAGAAACGTGAAACTTGTTTTAAAGGAATTTATGGTCAGTATAGTTTTATTCCAAAGTTTTTTACATTATCTTTAGAGAAATATCAAAACTGCAATTTAGAAATATAAAACTACCAGATAAAAATACACGTTTAGGAAGTGATTCATGTGAGTTGAGTTTATGAATTCATGAGAATAAAAGTGTATATGAGGTATTAAATGAAATCTCTGTTATAAGGATATTTCTGTACTGAGAGTATTATGTGAACTATTTGTAGAGCTACAAAGCCAAAACAGTTAATATGAAAGTGAAACTAAGTGCTAGTTAAAAGTATAACTAGTACTAAAAGTTAATGGGGTGAAAGCAATAAGATAAAAATGTATTTTGTCAATAACTCAATGGGAATAATTTGGAATTGCAAGTTTGAAATCTCAGAATTGGCATTCTATCACTCTTTTGAAGACTCATTAGCATAAACTTGCTTCTTTTTGGGTACTATATAACTTTAAATGTTCAGGAGGCCACAGTATATTCAAACCGTTTGTTCTATAAGCTAGATTGTATTTTTAAAGGTATAATCACTTTTCACATAAGATTCTTCATTTACAAAAGAACTCAGAAAAGGACAGCGCTGAACTTTCTAGTATATTTCAAGGTCCCTGGAACAGATTTGTTTAAATGCTGTTTGTGTTTATTTTGACTTACTGGGACAAATCTACTATCAAACTGAATACATTAAGGGAAATCAGTGAGCTTAATTAGATACCACCATGATCTTTTATTAACAATCAATGGTTTAAGAAACATAATATGTATTACTGTAGTGTTTTGTATCTAGAGTACATAATATGTATCTAGCGTATCTACTCTAGTGTTTTGTATCAAATAATTATTTCAAAATAATTTTCACATCATTTACACAAAGGCTATTATTCACAAGATTGTGTGTTACTAAAGTACCCACCTCTCTTTTAGTCACTGAGTATATAAAAATCTATACTCCTTGATGCAATTCATGACCATGATGCAGCACAAAGTATGAGAGATTACTTGGAGTCCATGTCCAGTTTAAATTCCGAGAGGGCAGGAGGTATTGCCTTAACCAAGATCCCTCAGTGTGAAAGTGTCAGGAAAAAACAGCCTGAATTGAAGCTTGTATGGCTCTTTTTTAATAGAACCAGGAAATAAGAATAAAAAACAAAGGAAGGACACCTGTGAGGAAATTCATGTAGAGAACAATGTAAGGTCTGGGAGGTTTGTTACATGACTGACCCTAAGACTAATCTAAGTGTGGGTAGGACAAGGGCCAGAACACACATTTCTTAAGGCAATGAGTTTTGATCCTACTTGGACTTGTGGCCCTGAGGGCTATATTTTATTCTTTAATGATGTATTCTTGGAGGTTTTGGGCTTGTGGCCCCACAAATTGCCTGTCTTTGCATATTCATTTCATCCACACCTCTAGCCAATGACCTCACAAATCCCACCTTTAGAGAGTTTATATTCAGTCAAAAAAGGTAGACACCAAAGTACTTTTTCATCATAATGTTATAAAAAATAAAAATGCAAAATTTTTTGATTTTATTAGAAGAAAATGTAATATGCAAATATCTTGGAAAAATTAGATAGGAAAAGTCTTCCTCATCAAGTGACACTAAAGTAGAAACCTAAGAAAAATGACAACAAAATCCACTTTTTAAAAAGTATTATGCTCAATTTTTAAGAATTTTATAAATGATTTTGACAGCCTTTGGCATTCTTAACTGGTAAGACTCTAAGGTTTCAAAAGTGAAATGCAGGTAAGTTATGATACTGTCCCATGGAATGTATCTATTCTAATAGCCAAGCTGACTTCATCTTTCAGTTCTGGATAAAACTTCTGGAAAAAATAAAGTGGCATTCCCTAATAAATATAAGCATCCTAGCTTCTCAACCAGAATGAAAAATAGTTTTCCAGGTTAAATGGACATTATTTTTCATATTCTTTACTTCCACTTATAACGTTAATAGCGTTATTCATGATAGAAGAAAACGGGATCAATGGGCAATTATTGCAAAGCTACCATTCAGACTTGGATTTCCAGAATTACAGATAACTGAAAGGCTATTTGGGACTATTATCAAGTCAAGAGTCTAATATAATCATAATCTGCATAGTATTTGGATACAGTTAGCAAGAGAAAGCATATTAATACAATAGGATATATTATTAAAATGGTTTGAAAATATCAAAATTAAGTAAAACACCTAATTAATTGTTGAATAATAAGTGAATAAAGACAGTAGTTATTTCATTCATTTTATTTATGCATGGAGAATTGAAGATGCTTTTAGATAGTCATACTTCAATACCATACGAATTGAGATTAGTCAAAGCTTTCAGAACATTATTAAACTACAGTAAAAATGTATATCTGCTGTGTATGAATTGCACACCACTTTGCTATATGTAGAGATACAATTTTATACATAATGGGTATGTTCTTATTAATTGCTATAGTTTTTTTCAATTTGGCACAGAGATTTTAGTCTCTGACCTTGGTCATTATTTCTTGAGAGTCAAACTTTAACACTCAAAAACAGTACATTCCTGAATCCTTTAATACATTTACAATTTGTAGAACTCAACAACATGATCTTATATAATGGAAGTGAATCTTGTGTTTTAACTTGGGGGATTGAATAAGTGTTGCGACAGCACCCTACTTCATCCAAAATCTCCAGTAAGAATTTTCAGCATGTTCCACAGTTTTTCTACTTGTTCAATAATAATGAAAATCCCTCGAAGACTGGCACTTTCAGAACGTAATCAGTTTTCTTTTCCCACCTTATAAATATCCCTACAAGGATCCTAGAGAAGGAAAACAATGTGGGAACATGATAGATGCTATTATTTAGTACTGAAGTGTTCCCAAAGGCTCATGTGTTAAGTGCTTGGTCCCAGTTTGATGCTATAAGGAGACAGCGGAAGCTTTAAAATCTGTGACTGAGAGTTTATACAGCTTATTACAAAAAGTTTGAATGGAATTTTTTAAAAAACAAAAGCATAGAGTACCCTCTTTCCTCTGAACCAACAAAGCCACAGCTCTGGTTCACATGGTCCCAGACACACCCTGCACAGTAGCAAACCTTGGAGTCATTTACATGATGCTATTTTTGTAGATGTGCAGAATTCAAGAGTTATTGGGGGGCGGGTCACTGAAATTTAGACACAGAATTCAGAGGAAAGATTTAATGCTTATGCAGTGTATTACAGGATCAGAATTCATACACACAATCTTAACAAAGCAAAGTATGGAGCTGTGAGAATGAAGCTAAAGTTACAGTGTAGACCCCAGGAAACATAGAACAGTGGAAACGTCAGAAACATAGAACATCTACCAAATGAAGCAGCTGCACATAAGGTGGAAAGTCAGTTCAAGGGAGTGGCCATTTGGACAGCAACCAGGAAAGCCATAAGGGCAGAACTCTTTGAATCCTTGAGAGCTTGTGTCTCACAAGAGGAGGGTCTGAATGCTGGATATGAAGATACAGAAATCAATGGTTTTTCTGATGGCTTTTAATCTTGACTTGATTTAGTCCCTCCTGGGCCTGTCAGTTGTTAGAGCAGGAAATGAGGGTTCTGACTGGCCTCGCCTTTCTTTGGCAAGTGGGGACAGCCACATCTCCATTGCCATGAGTCAGGCATATTAGCTGCCTCACATGTGCAGCAGGGCCCAGGTGGAGGCTTAGTGTAATCTCATGCCATTAGTCCACTTTTCTTGGAGTTGAAGCAGGAGCTCTTTCCTTGGCTGTCTCTGAGTTTTTCCTTAGATTACCTGAGTAGATTTAAAGCATTACCAATTGTGACAGCCATAATTCTAGCCTTTCTTTTTTGTGTCTCCTCTGGGTCTCAATTGTTGAGCATAGGAAATGCTGTGTCCAGCAATTGGATCACAGATGTTTATAGCCCCATCTGAAGTTTTTGTAGTTTATGTTGAATATCTGGAGCTGATTGACAGATGAAATGATGTCCTATTAGTGCCCCTCCCTCTCTGGAAGGTGGATCTATATTAATATAATTGTAGAAGGCTTCAGCCAATCAGTTATGTAACACAACTGGATTGTCTTCTGTACTCTGTAAGATCCCACTCATTTTATCAAAATTAACAGATTTTTTAATGGACTTTTTCATCCCTATTGTAAAAGCAGCTACTATACTAGAGCTCATTTCTAGTTCACCTTGGGTATTATAGCCCTAGTTTGTTTCTGTTGAAGGAGAGATAACTTCTGCAAGGTGTTTTCCTTCCCTTCACGCAAGCTCTTAACCTACTTTTTGGTGTCACTCACACTCAGTGGGGCACCCCTAATCCTAGCATTACACCAAGACACAAACCAAGAAAGAAACCATTTACAAAATGGAGGAAAGCATGGACCATATTAATTACCCTTCCCCCATAAAAAAGGTAGCACACAAATGCAAATCAAACCAAGAAAGAAAATTCATTTATAAAACTGGAGAGTGTGGAGACCAGATTAATTTAGACAATAAACAAACATGAACAACAAGGCATACCTAGGAGGTGAATAAAAGCAGGTAAAAAGAAAAGCAGCCTACATTACCTATCCTCATTCCCTATGGCTAGAAAAGCAGCAAAAAGCTTACTGTGCACCTTGACAACAGTTCCCTGGATTCTCAGCCTAGGAGACAGATTGAAGAAAAGAAGGGAACATAAGGGCAAAAAAAATCTCATGGAGAAAAATAAAAATTTTGCCAAACTTGGTCCTTACCTTGGTCTCCAACCTTGAGTTTTATTTATATTCCTACTCAAACCAAAATGTACTCTCCTGGCTTGGATAACCAAAAATGTTATTGAATAGCTTGCTCCTAAAATATGGCTCAACAGCTAAACATTATCAGGTTCAGGGGTGCTCATCTCTCCTTCTTGAGTTGGAGCCCAAGTTCTTCTCATCTAAAACAAATCACTGACCAGAAGAAGCAAAAAGCAGTGGTAAAGTTTATTCAAGAAAATAAAAGTGAAAAGTGTGAGAGAAGCTATATCTGCAGTGTGAACTTGAGCCAAGTAAATAGAAAAAGAAGGTAAAGGCAAAGATAAATATACACACTATACCTGAGAAATGCAGCATGAACTACTGTAGAATGCTACAAAAGCACTGATTGCTCATGGTTTCTTATTTTTTAATTGACTTTTAATTTAAAGATAATAAAACTCAACAAACAAAACAGAATAAATCCAATCAAAACACAGCAGTGAAATTGGTACAGAATCTCAAAGCAGGATAATAGGAAAACAACAATGGCTACCATACTATATCTTGTTATCTTCACAGGAGTTGTCTGCTCATGGTTTCTTCTTCCTTCTTTTATTCTGTTCAAATCTCTAGAAAACCCATGAAAGCTACAAATAGGTCCTGAGAGGCAGTGTTGGGGTCCTACACCTCAGTCTAATGTCAAGTCTGGGCCATCTTATTGAAAGCCTGTTCGAGTTCATGGGAGAAGTTCAAGTTCAAGGCTTAGGGAGTTGTTCTGCATGTGTTCTGGGGTCTTGAAACTAACAGGTGTTACCTAGCTACCCAGCCAGCTTTTGTCACACCGTAATCTCCTGTCTCAGTCTTGTTATCTGACCATTTAAACTGATACCCTTGTGATCTTTTGTTAACTACTGACCAAATCAATGGAGGCCATATATTTTGGTAAAAAGGAAAATGGATTTAATCAAAGAGAGATCTGAGGAGATGGAAAGACCCATTTGCCTCATATCACCATCTCACCATGTACAGATTAGTAAAGGATGCTTATATTAAGGATCAGAGGGGAAAGAGATTATGGCTTGATAATCCAGATTTCATAATTGCTTTATGACCTCCAGCTGTTTTGAGCTCATTCTCCTTTCTTGTGGAAAGGAAATCAGGCTCTGACTTCCTGAGGTCAGCATCTTAATTTTCTTTCATATCTTTTAGGGTAAAGAGAGTAGGGGGTGTTGGTTATGTGTCCAGCATATCATAAGCAGGTAAGTTACAAAAAAATTAATATACAATCAGAGAGTAATTGGGCTGTCATGGAAGTCAGTGAAAAGTGGAGACATCAGAATTCTTGTTGGAGATGCATCTGAAGACAAGGCCTTGAGATTAGAGTCACAAAACCCAGACTAGCATTCTTCCCTGAGATATGAATGGAAATTTGAGGTGGTACTATAATTGGTACCACCCAATCTATCAAGTTCAGATATACATTAGACAACTGGGTGGTGACCAGAGCACTTTGAGCCCATCCCTTCCTCAAAATGTTCCTGCTTTAGAAGTCATAGATAAGTCAAGTTAATTATGTCATCCATACACCCATGCTATTTGCCCCACTTTCCTATCAGATCAATATTAGATAAATGACTATACTTGTAATCTTATTGGTTGATCATAGTTTGACCCACTTTGTACCCAGCACGTGATTTAGTCCTATAAATTATACTTAGAGAAATGACTTCAGTGGCAACTCACTTCTGGGACCCCTCCTGTCTCTCAGGAACTATTCCTATTCCACAATAAACTTTCCTACTCAACCTCCTTTGTCCTTTGGAATTCATTTTCCAAGTTCAGGGGACACAAATGCAGCACACTGACATCTAGCAGAGTGGGAATTGTATTTCTCCTATGTCAAGCAGGAAGAAGTTTGGAGAAGCTAATTTTCTGTAAAAATAGTCTAACTTTTAAAATTCCATTTTGCAGTGTTAGTTGTAGTCTCTGTAGAAGACTTGACTTCACTCTTAGAACTCTAAATATCACCTTGTCAGGGGCCGCTTGTGTGGGTTTAATACTGCAACACACTACCTGGACTCCCAGGCTGTCCTTTGAAATCTCAGTGGAAACCTCCATGATCTCACAACTATTTCATTCAGTGTGCATGCACAACCATTTTCATATGAACGATGCCAAGATCTATTGCCAGCATGAACTACAACTGGGCTTGTTTGAATCAAAGGTGCAGTGGTCTTTGAGTGTCTTGCCAGGTAAGGAGGTCCTGGGAGAAGACTGTACAGTACCCTGAGGTTATCTACTCAAAGACTCTGTTCTGAAAAATCTTAGAAACAAATTTGCATTTATTCATCCCTGACCCTGTAATAATGGTGGCCTTTCTAGTTTCTGAGATGCCTCCAGGTAGACTTTTCTGATCGTCTCAGTCCAAAGCTTATTTTTAATTGTTTTAATCTCTTCAGCAACTGCATCTTCCTTGGCTGTACCTCTGGCCAAATTTCAATGTTTTCAAATTATTTTGTTTTGTTTATTTTTGTTCCAAAACTCTTATTGTAGATTTCACTGGAAAAAGCTAGTAATGCTTAAACCACACCTGAATGTTGTGCTGTTTTGAAATTTCCTTGGCCATATAGACTAGTACTTTACCTTTACTCTTAGCCTGCCACTGAACCTCTGAGCATGAATACTATGTATTCAAGATCTTTGCCACTGTTCAAACTAGATAGCATCTTGTCAAAATCCCCAAAGGATCCTTATCCCTATTTTCTTTTTTATATGGATTTCCATTAGGACTTACGATCTTTTGAACCCTCACCACACTCACTCATAAGCTCTATTTACAGCATTCTAGTGTTTCTATAGTCTTCTCCTCCAAAGTTTCTGAATTCCTCTGCAAATCAGTTCTAAATTCTGTTAAACCACATGGTCACATGAAAAGTTATACTAACTACTTGGTACTGTTATCAGTTAGCGCCTTTAAAAGTAACTCACCAACTAAACATTATTGGGTTCTGAGTTGCTCACCTGTCACTCTGGAGTGAAATTTCAGATTTTTCTCATCTCAAGCAAAGAACTAAACAAAATGCACTGACCAAGTTTATTTGAGAAAATAAAAAGGAAGAGTGAGGGAGACACCAGCTCTGTAGAGCAAGTTTAGGTTAAATAAAATGAGAAAAAGAAATAAAAGAACACTTTGGAGAAACCTAGGATGGCCATTTTGAAGAAAGTCAAGATATTAATTTCTTTTTGGTGTCTGTGTCTTTTATTCTGTATAAGTCTCGAGGAAAACCATAAGTTCTAAGTATGGGTCCTGAGAGGTGGTGCTGATATTCAATGCCTCAGTCTTAGGTCAGGTCTAGGCCATCCTACTGAAGATGTGCTGGAGTTCTTGCTAGAAATTCACATGCAGGACTTTGGGAAATGTTCTGAACATGAGTGACAGGATTATGTGGTTAACAGGTCATTCCTACTTCCACAGCTAGCTTTAGCATGATATAATCTCTTATTTCAGTACCACTTTTCTTTTATGGTTAGCTTTGTGTTACTGTAAAAAAAAACACTATTTAATCAATTTAAAAAGAGGAATGATTTATATGGGTTCATAATTTTGGAGGTTTTAGACCATGACTTGCTCCATTGTTCTTGGCCTACGTTGGTACAGTATGGTGTGTTAGGAACATGTGGCAAAGGAAGATTTAGGAAATAAAGAAAGAAAGCATCTGGATTCCCATTATTTCCTTAAAAGATAACTCACCCATGATGTAAGACCTCCCGTTACCCCCTCTTATGGTTTCTATCATCTTTTAATGGTGCCAAGCTAAAGAATTTTAACATATGGGTCTTTTAGAAGCATTGTTAATTTATTTTGTAGCAAGGTTCAGTGACATAATGTTATAGTTTAGACCATAAATGTTTGTCAAAGGCTCATGTGTTTAAGGCTTAGCCCCAGTTGGTGCTACTGGAAAATGGTGGAAACTTTAAGGAATGAGGTCAACTGGGAGGTCTTCAGGTCACTGGTGCTATGCCCTTGAGTGAGATGCTTAGGTCTTGGGTCTTGATGCTTCCTCTTCCTCATTTCCTTCTAAATCATGAGGTGAGTGGATTTGATCCACCATGTTCTCTAACCATGATATATTACTACAAGCCATAAGAAATGAGGCTAATTGTTTATGGACTAAAAACTTAAGAACTCCAACCTGAAACAATCCTTTCTTTAAAAAAAAGTTGAGTAACAGAAAGTTGATTATCACAATTGGCTATTGTGCTTTTTTGAAATCTGTGTTTTCTTCCTGTCAGTTTGTTGACCATGAATTCCCATTTTTCTAGTATCAACAGGGGTTTTCTAATGCTGGAGTCCAGGGAAGAAAAACAGCACAGTAACAAAGAAGAGTGAGGGTGTGAAAAGGTTCTATCTAGGTCTTAGTCAATTGATTATTTTTAAACATGATTCAGTGCTGTTGCTGCTTGGAGCTGTTGGTTCTCCTGGAGGAGCTTGTCATGGCTAGCTTCCCTGATATGAATTCAGCCATTATCATCAGCGAAGCTCAGGACCTTGTCACTGAGAGTGGCTGTGGTTCACCTTGGGGGAGCTCTGGTCTTTACACTGAGCATCACTTCCTGGCATCCTCCTGTTTGTAGCCTTTGCAATGGTATGTTTATCTTGTGCCATTGAATGTTGCAAATGATTAACTTTGTTTTCATTTGTACAGGGGTTACAGTTAAGAGTTTGCCTTAGTTCTAGGCAGAGACTTGGAACTTGAACTTTTCAGCAGTGCTGAAACTATTAGGACTCTGGCAACTCTTGGAGAAGGACTAAATGTCTTTTGCATAAATGATGCACATGAGTCTTTGGGGGGGCCAGGGGTAAAATGTGTGATTTGTTTAAATGTCCCCCCAAAGCCTCATGAGGTCATGGGAGGTGGGCCTTTCTAGGGCTACTGAGTCTAGGGTTTGTGACTGGTTTGTTGTCTAGCACTGGTATTGGTGGCATGAGTGCTGCACCCAACCAGGGGTAAGTAACCGGCATACAATATAAAAGAGGGAAGGAGGCGTGCTTTTCTCCTTTTTACCCCGTTCACTCTGGTTGCTTGTGGCCACCGTGATGGTTGCCCTTAGCCACAACACCCGGCCTTAGGGCCAGCTAAGTATGGACTGAAACCTCCAAAAACTGTAAGCTAAATAAACCTTTCCTTTCCTAATTTTAGGCATCAGGTATTTTGTCTCAGCAATGAGAGAAAAGGTAACCAAGAGAAGTACTTAAGTAAGGTTTGCTACTATAGGTAATACATTCACTGGATCCTCTTCTGATATTCTTTCATAGTGCAGTCTACACCTCATGTTTCTTGAGCTTGCTTAATTCTAGAAGGCTGATAAATTGTGGAGTATGTTCTTTAGAATTCACTTGACCCATCAAATACTTCTTGAATTTATGCTGTTCTGCTTATAACTCTCAGAGAAAGTCATTCCCAACATAGTTACTTCCTTTAGTTTAGTAAGTTATTCAGCAATACTTTCTGATTGTTGTAACTTTCACTGTCTTTGTTTAGTATTAGCCTAAACACATTCCAGGAACATAACTCTGACCCTTGAAGTTCCCTGTATTTGATTTGGTTTGAATTGGTTTTGTCACATTCTTAGCAAGTTCTGCCAAAGAAACCTAGTGCCAGAATTTGGAATGAAAAAAAAAAAAAGAAACAACACAAAAATCCTATTGTTGTTTTGTACTGAACAGCTTTTACATTAGCAAAAACTCATGTATAAAGGGTTTAAGATTCTGTATATTTACCTTCCTTTCAAGGACCCCTAAATCTCCTGACTTTTGGTTTCTTTTTTTTATTTTAAAGAGGATACAACAGCAACAACAACAACAAAGAAAAACAGAATAAGACCAATCAGAGCAAACCAGAGTAAGTGACACAGCACTTCACAACATTACAAAATCAACAATACTTACCATAATGCCTTTTGGTGTCCCCAAAATAGCTGCAGATACTTTCAGGCACAGTTAAAATCAAACAGAACAGAACAAAAATAGTAAAAACAAAACAATGGATACAATAAAAGACTACAAAACAAGACAACAGTGAATTGAAAATGGCTCTCATATATATCTTACTATCATTGAAATGGCTGCTTATGTCACTGGGTATAACATAATCAAACAAAGCAAAAGAGAACAAAACTCAACCCAACAAAATAATAAACAGTGTAGGACTTTAGAGCGAGACTATAGGGAACCAACAATGGCTACCACCCTCAGAAGGAAACACCCCCTAGATGCCATGCCACATATTGTGAATAGATGATCATATCACTGGCCCTAGACCTGCAAGGTCAGTGAAACACTAAAGCACCACAAGCTTTCAATTCCATTTCATCTCAATAAGTATCATCAGAGCCTGTGTTTCTCTGGATCCACCAGTCACTTGAGGGAAGGGGTTGACACTTTTGTTGGCTAGCCCATGAGCCTGAAGGATCTGGGATCTAACTATCCCCCTGCCAGCAGAGGCCCACAGGGAGAGACTTGGCTCTGGAGGTCCCAGTCCCACAGCAGCCCATCCATGGTGCTGTTTCCAGCAGGACGATTTTAGCTCTCCCTCCCCAAAGTCCTCGCTGATGCTGACTCACTGGGAGAGGCTTGACTCTGGATATCCTGGTTCCACAGCAGCCCACACATGGTGCTTTTTCTGGCAGGATGGGTCTAGTTCTCCCTTTCCAAGTCCACACTGATGCAGACTCACAGGGAGAGGTGACTTCTGGTTTATTTAATATTCATTTTGTGAGCATTAGTCACATACTCATGGAAGTTTTGGATAGGTTTGTGACTTCTTAGAATCATTAGTAACAATAGTTTTGTTTAAAAAAATTGCAAACTAAATGCAAATAAAATAGGCTTATATTATTTAATGCATATATTATGTAAAAGTTTATTTTGAAAATATGAGTTGACTTAATAGTCCAGAGAAATAATGATACACTGTCTCTAATAATTAATTAATAACTAGATATTCAGATAAGATAAATAAAAGATGGAATAATAATATGTATGCATGGTGGCTAATACTTACAATCCCAGTATTTCGGGAGACCAGGTGCAGAGGACTGCAAGTGAAAGATCACCCTTAGGCAATTTATTGATTTAGTGCAACAGTATGAAATTTAAAAATAAGGGAGACAGGGCTGGAGATATAATTCTGTAAGAGTAGCCTTGCATTTAACCCTTAAAATAAAAGAGGAAGAAATGTTAAAAATATTAATTTGAAATAATGAATGCATCAAAGTTTTTAAAGCAGAATTTATTACTTATTTTGAATTAAAAAAAGACTGAAGAAATCATAATAAGTAAATGGTATTTTTAATTAATAAAATATATTCATTTTTATTTTCTCTATCCAGAAATGACTAGGCAAATTTGACAACTTACATATTATCTAATTTCAAAGGATACCACTTCTGACTAATGAATATACAAATAAAATGTAATAAATTGCTATTTCAAACCTGTATTAAATGTAATATTTAACTCTGACAAGCCAAAAATCATGAGATTCTTAGGATAGAATTAAGATTAAAAATAAGATATTTTAGGAAAATATCGAATTGCCACTGAAAGGAATGTTATTGTATTATTTAAAAATTCAATAAGATACAACATTCAGTTGAGTTGAAAAATGTTGCAGAATACTAAATTAAGAGTTTCTGCTTAAAAAGTATCAGTGAAAAGAATTTACCTGAAGGATTATAGAAAAACAAAGGCAGCTTTTGAGAAGATAAGATTCAGTTCATTGATTTCTATTCAAAGGTGCTCTCTTTGCCTTACCTTGAGAGTGTAGTCTGCAGGCTTACTTTGTTTTTTTTTTTTTTTTCAAAAGCAGGCAACAAGCACAGTGGGAAAAAGTGGCCTGTATACCAATGAATCAGGCAATTGAATTGCAAGTGCTATTTCTTCTTAAGAGTTTCTTCAGTCATCGATCATGAAAGTGACCTTAATGCTCAAGCTCGACGAGGTCCTTAATTGCCAGATTTTAAAAAGCAGATGAGTTAACCCAACTATACTATCAATGTCACATGGTTTCACATGTATATCACAGGTCAGAGATAAGATTCTGTCTTTCATTAGATGGCTTTTTCTGATCTTATATGCCCTTTATTGAATTCCTGTGTTACTTGTAAAATCTTAACTGCACTGCTACTGAGGTATATTCAATTAAAAACAAGGAAGTTAGGGAAAATTTTTCATTGAATTTTTCAGCCTTTGAAACTGATAAGTCAGACCTTATCAGATGCTATTTCTTCTCACTTTTTTCTTTTTCTGTATTTGACTTTTATGAGTAGATGTTTATAGTACATAATAATTGCACACGCTGTAGAGAATTGGTACATATACATAGAACATTTCAATTTCCTTCTTTCAACCCACTCCCACCACCCTTCTTTTATTTTTTCCAGCATTAAAGTCATTTATTTAACTTATTATATATCAGGTTAAGATGCTAAAAATTGAATATTGTACTGAATATTGTAACTAAACTGCTGATTATTTGCCTAACAAGACATCAACTGATAATATTTTTGAGAGACTAGATATATTTTCCTATTGAAAAGTCCAGTTCAGTGATTGTTTTAAAAAAATTATTAAAAGCCAAATGTTCTAAAATTTCAAAATAACTTAAAAGTATATATGCTAAGTGTTTAGCAAAAATTCTGACTATTCTGTTTAATTTAAAAACGCAAATCACCTTTCCTACATAAAATTTCTATATCTAGTTACAAAGTCTGCACTGAAACTCAGCCTTAAATGACAGAATCATAATCTACAATTGCTTCGTAACTTTATATTTCAGTTGAGAATCTGATGAACAGACTTAATTTGTTAAAATATGACAAATGTATTAAAATGTATGATTAAGAAGTGACAAATTTCTTCACCAAATTATTTTAAGAAAATATGTGAAATGAAGTTTGCCAAGGTAGAATCCCATTCTCAGTAAAATAATAGCAAAAACCAACAAACTTTAATGATCATGGTATAGGCAGTGAAATTGGAACAAAAATAACAAGAATTTCTTTTTTATTTCCTTGTTTTGTTTTGTTAAGGCAGTCCTGGACAATGAAGGCAAGGCAGGAGGCATCACAATCCCTTACTTCAGATTATACTACAAAGCTACTGTGTAAAATCAGCATTGTACTGGGAAAGAAACCTGAAGACCAGTGGAACAGATTGCATAATGCAGACACAACTACAAACACACTCAGCCACTTTATCTTTGATAAAGGTACCAAACACTGGAAGAAAAATAACCTCAATAACAAATGGTGCTGGAAAAACTGGCTTTCCACATGCCAAAGAATAAAATTAAACTCATGTCTATTACCATGCACTAAACTAAACTCAAAATGGATCAAAGATCTAAATGTTAAATGGAAACACTAAATCTACTGGAAGACAAAGTTGGTAGAAATCATAAAGGCATAGTGATAAGCACAGAGTTCATGAACAAATTCCAAACTGGTTTGGAAATATCTCAAAGAATCATCTACTGGGATCTCATCTTATTAAAAAGCTTTGCACATCAGAAATAACCCACACAGTGAAAAGACAACCCACAGAGTGGGAAAAATTTTTAGCCAACTATCCCTCAGACAAACAACTTATGTCCAGAACATATAAAGAATTGAAAAAAATTAGACCTCCCAAATTCAAAGACCCAATCCTAAAATGGGCAGCTGAGACTAACACATGCTTCTCAGATGAAGAAATACAAATAGCAAATAAATATATGAAAAAATGTTAGACATTATTGATCATTCAAAGAATGCAAGTTAAAACAACCCTGAGATTCCATGTTACCCCAGTAAGAATGGTTATCAAGAAATCAACCAATAACAAATGGTGGCAGGGTTGTGGGGAAAAATGAACACTTTTCCACTGTTGGTGGAAGTGTAGACTGGTACAACCACTGTGGAAATCTGTGTGGAGATTCCTCAAAGAAATAGGATTAGAGATGCTATTTGACCCAGCTATTCCCATCTGGCTATTTTCCCAAAAGAATTAAAAATACCATCCCACAGAGATATTTGTGCATCCACATTTATAACAACACAATTTATAATAGCTAAATCTTGGAGACAACCCGAATGACCATCAGCTGACGAATGGATAAAAAAGGTGTGGTCTTTTTATACAATACAGCACCACTCAGCCATAAAAAAAGATGAATACTTTCATAGATAAATTGATGCAACTTGAGACCATACTCATAAGTGAAATAAATCAGATTCACATGTGTAAACTTGATATTGTATGCCTAGTGTAAAAAACTGAAAGAGTAAGTAAAATAAAAAATGTACAATAGATATTGTGAAATGAGAAGAAAATCTGCAGGAAAGAGACACTTGGATGGGGAAAAGGAAAAAAGGAAGTGAAAAGGAAACATACAAAATAGTTGATAGTTATATTACTAGTTACTATTAGTTCATTAAAAAGAAAAATTTGTGCCTATATTGTTTGATCATTTTTTTCATGCCTATATGTTGTAATCTGAGCAACTACTTTGAAGATAACAATATGCAATGTGTTAACTGTTGTTATTCTCATACATACAATCTTGTTTTGAAATTTTGTACTTATTTATTGTTTTTTTCCTTTAAAATATAAAAAATAAAAAGAGCAAAATAAAAATACTAATTAATTTATTCTTTCATTTTGTTTATTGAGCAAATGCTAGGTATCAGTTATTGGATTATAATCTAGAGATAACTGCCATGTGCTTTTTGATTCTGAGATACATAACTTCTGTAAGTGAAATTAGATAATTGCAGTCAAATGCTATAATCATGGATGAAGATATTAACACAATTCTGTGGCACATAGTCAAAGACAAGATTAGTAGTTCTGATATGAATAAAACTGAGCTAAATCTAACAAAATGAGCAAAGTTTAACACTAGAAGGTGATATATACAGATGGTAGGTGAACAAAGGGATAAATAGATAAAAGAGTTGGAGAAAAGATACTAGGTTACATGTATAGGATGAGTAAAAGCACACAGAGAAAAAAAGAGTGATGCATTTAAATACATATATGTATTTCAGTTTTGCTCCTGCCCACCACATGTGGAGGTGATAGAAATCAAGGGGAATGTCCGATGAAGGACAAACTGAATAAGTCTATTCTTATTAAGGGAAATATTTCATATATTGTTCTATGTAAATGAGAATGAATGGAGTTTAATACTATCTGTGCATCTGTGCATTCATGCATGTATATGTGTGTGTGTGTGTGTGTGTGTTTGTGTTTATGTTCATGTCTTTTAGGGACAGTAGGGCGAAGAATTAAGAATAGGTATCTATCATCTTCAAAAACATGAAAATGATTAGATGGATATTAGAATGAGAAACATAGAAAGAGACCTCCTGGGAACTTTTCTCTGTATCAGTTAATCACTAAACCCTTTTATGATCAGTAAGGATGAGGTTACAAAGCTGAAGCAGGGCTCCATAAGGGTAAAGCAAAGAAACTGACTGACCTGAGAATATGCAGCTATGAAAACAACTGCATCTTCTATTTTACACTCACCTTTCTCTTGGTTACTGAGGGTTTTTAACCTAGTTTCTCTTTGATTCCATTAACATGTTATGAATTTCTTTAACTCCAGGCCAGTTTGCCCTTACACATATAGAACTTATGTTTTGTGAAAGTGGTATACAATCTTCTGATCATTCCTCTGCTATTTTATCTCCATGCTTTTTTAAATCATTGGTCCCAGGTGAATTTCCCCCCCGATACCACTTAATACCTATTTGGTATCATAGGTGTGTAGATTGCTTCATGATATGGTTAATGTGGTTTAAGTTAGAAAATTGGAACTGCAGATTATTATTGGGCACTTTAATAATAAAAAAATAAAAATAAAAAATCCCACGTGTGATCTATTACTCAGGCTTGTTTCCATTCTTGTCATCTTTCCTATCCTTAAGTTGCTGTTCTGGTTCATTCCTGTTTGATAATTGTATTTTTTTCCATGAATTTTTTTCAGGTATAGAACATGATTGATATATATTTTCTGCTCCTTGCTGTGTTCTGGCATCTTTTTTTTATCTTGTCAGATAAGTTTCCACAGCTTGCAATCTTTGCTTTCTATAGAGTGCTGATATCATTCAAACTTCATGCTTACAGCATTTCAATTCAGAGTTCAGATGTCATTCATTTCACTGTTCCTTTCTTTATGACTTATACTTTCTGTTCCAAAACCTACACATTTTTATGTTTATTCTTATAATTCAGAGACATTGCCTATGTTTATTTCTATTTCCATCAAGTCAATCTGTAATGCAATGAATCTTTCCACTACCCATATTTTGATCTTTCTTTGGTTTACAGAAATTTTCTGCTGGAATTTAAATGTCTCCTGCATCTGTATCTTTTTATTTCCACTTTTTCTGGAAAGAGTGTCCTGCTACACCATTTCTTTTGGTTCTATCACCCAAATGCTTTGCCTTTCTCTCATCAGCTCTTTCATTTTGCCTTTTAGTAACTTTTGCATGCGATGCACTAAGATTCCAAAGTAATAATAATAAAATCAAAGATTTCAAAAGATACAGCACAAAATACAACGTTGATATTAAAACTCAAGTTGAAAAATGAGATGATTTTCTGACAAATTATTCTTACTATTAATTTTAAAAAGATGGGTTTTTACTTATATCCATAAGTAATTATAACAAATCAAAATATTCATTGTGTGCAAGGATGTAAGTTTATAATATGTATATAATGGTGGAAGTTTAAATCTATGAAAACTTTCAATGAGACATTAAACCCTCTGCATACCAAGTTTTTATATTGCACATATTTTTTTTTTCTCCAATGCTGGGAAGTGAACATAGGTAGGACCGTGTACCTGCGAGGCAAATACTTTGTTACTGCATTGGATCTTTGATACTAATTTTTGTTCTTAATTTTATTTTGAAGCAGATTATTTCTATGTTATGCAGGTTGATTCTACTTCCTCACTCTCCTGAACATCTGGGACAATAGATGTGTACCGCTGTGCCCAGTTACATAACACATATATTTGATCTAGAAATTTTTCCTTGAAAATTTGTATTTAGGAATAAAATAAAATCTGCAAAGTTATAAAATGGAATCTTCATTTTAGTTTTGTTCATATTGGGAGAAGGGTAATATTCATGGCAGTTTGTAGTATGCATGAATGCATGCATCTTTTATTTGTCATTGCTTTTAAAATTATTTCCTTGTCACTGTTTTTCAACAATGTGATTACAATGCAGTGTGACATTCTTTTGTTTGCTTACATTTTGGGTGAAGTTATTGAGCATCTTGTTTATGAAGTTTAGATTTTTCAGAAAATTCATTATTACTATTTCTTCCACATTTTCTCTTTGTCTTATTGTCATTCTGCTCATCACAAAAGAACAAATGTAAAAATTATATACTACCTGATTTTGTTATAGTTTGATAAGCTTTATTCATTTTGCAGTGTTTCCCCTTTTGTTATGTACTTTAGATAATGTTAGATAATGTTTTATGCTATTTTTTAATTTTAAAGATTTTCTCTATAGTATCTGTCTAATCTATCACAAGAAAATTTCATGAATTTTTGTTTTATCTATTTTTCGTTTATAAAGATTACATTTGTTTATTTTATATCTTTATTCACTCTCCAAATTATACTCCTGTTTCACTTTGTGTCCTTTATAATATTTATAATATTTTATTTATGATTTCATCTCTTTGTTCCCAAATGCATCATTTTCATCACTTCTACATTACTTTTCATTTGAAATAGTTTCAGCTCATGCTTTACCTGTATGAGTTATGGTTGAAATGTATAATTCATGTTTAAATTTTTAAAAAGTGATTACAATAAAAGACACATTTTCATCAATCTCCTCAAAATAGTCCCTTTTCTGCTTTCAATACATTAATCCCAATGTTCTTCACATTTTCTGAAGTAGTTCTGGAACGCTTCTGTGTGTGAATATCTTTACAAGTTGTTATTAAAAAAATACATGACTAATGCTGCATGTGTTGTCCAACAGAAGACCAGGCTCTAAAAACTATAGAGGGTCTTTACCCATCTCATTTACCTCATTCACAGGATCCAGGCAAATTCTGACTCTACCTCAAAGTCATAATGAGCACCGAAGGTGCGTATTTTGAAGTGATTAAAAACATACAGGCAGCCATGACAGCGCAGATAAACTGCATGTTTTAAACATTTTTAGGGCTTATTACCATAAATATTCCCTTGTGCTTTATTACAGTCACATTCTCAGGTAAAACCACTAGCAATTAAACTGTTTCTATAATTTTATCATTTTCAGAAAGTGCCATAAGTGAAACTATATAATATTTAACCATTTGATCTTAACTTTTTTCACTTTGATACTTTTGCACTCCATCCAAATTGTACCATGTATCAACAGGTTGTTTACTTTGCTGAATGATATTCCTTTACACAGGTATATCTGCGAAGATATAATCATTGCTCTATTTTTGGTCATTTTCATTCTTTTAAAGTTTGGACTTTCACTTATGTTTTCATTTTCTTGGAAAAATACCAGAATGTAAAATTGTTCTATTGTATAGTGACTGTATTTTTAATTTTACAAATTATTTTCCATGTATAAGATATGAATTGAATCTATAATTATTCTATCCTATAGTATCCTAACTGTGAGGGTGATTATACAAATACATGTGTGTATACTGTCCCCTGCAAATGATTGCAAACACTGAAGAAATTCAGATCTATAATTCTGTTCACAGTATTGTAACCAGTACTACATTGATGAGACCCAATGTGCTATTTTGCAAGATGTAATTGATAGGGAAGCTGGAGAATTTACAAACAAAACATACTATGTCAAATAACCTTAACTATAAAATTATTTCTAAATATTCATAAGTATAGAAAAATTTTTAATTATCTAAATTTAAATTTTATATTATAAACAATGCAGAGTCAATAGAAAACACCTAAAATTGTCAAAGCACTTGAATACATTGACAAAAAAGACAAGTAATCAAAGCTAAAAACAATAGAGATAGATAATTCACAGAATAACAAATTAATTTCCCCAGAATTTAATGAAACTCTTCAATTTATTATTGAAAAAATGTAAATTAGAAAACCATCAATGCAACGTTCTGTCACCATCGATGTGGTTCAAATTCAAATAAAGAAGCAGAGAAACTCTAGAAATAAATCTGAACATCATGTGTTTTTCCCTATGTCTAATACAGTGTTTTAGCCTTGATTGTCTTACATCAAAAAGAAGAGCTACTCCATTTTACATCTAGATTTATGTAATACATGAGAAGACTTTCTAAAAGTGTTTTTTTATGTTAATGAAAAATTATTAAAATTACTTTAAAGTAGTTAAACTTGAATGTAAGGAATTATATATGCATACATAAAATTATATACACATGCATTCACATAAAGATAGAGGTAAGTAGATATGTAAGTATATTGATATCTTTCTATCTATATCTTTATATTCATAAAGATATCAATATAGGAAACTACAAAATATAGAGTTATGGGGAGATACGTACATATGCTGATGGAGCACATCTCCAATTGTAAATGGTAGTCTTATATCATAGATAGGTTATTAAATCAGTACACAAAGACAGAATATGAGCTCTGATAAAGCTAGTACAAGACAAAGCTAAATGTGTATATGAAACAGCAAGGAAGGCGCCTTCATTGGATAAGAAGTTGAGCAGTAGTTGACACGTTCAAAAAATGATTGGAAAGAAATGATTCCTAAAGTATTTTGGTATTACTTTTCTGACATAGAAAGACATTACAGAGTTTCAAACAATGATATATGAGTTAGTTCTTCAAAATATCATGTTATGTCTTTGAATAAGAGAAACTAATAAATTCAAAAAAACAACCTAGGAGGTTATTGAAAAACTCATCAAAATTGTGGTCACTTCTTAAAAAGTATCAATGGTGTAACAAATGATTAAAATCCAGATATATATTGAAAGTAAAACACAGAATATATTAGGTGATTGAATGTGATGTGAAGAGGAAGACAAAGCTGTCATCTGCTTGCAGCTTTTGCATCTAAAATAATTGAATTGTAATTAAGTAAACATGAGGAAATCTAAAGTAGTTTTGGGAAAAATATCCAGAACTCAGTTTGAGCATATTAAAAACAGTATACAGTAAATGCTTCTACTGTGTACAGTCATTTAAGTGGAGATATGGTAAATAATTTAATATATAATTCTGGATTTGAGGTAACACAACTTGTTTGAGGATGTACATGTAGGATTGTCATCATGAAGATGGTTCTTGAATCTGAATGTGATCACAAATCAAATAGATTAATTGTTTATTCAGAGTACAGAGTTCAGAATATTGACAAGCACTAAAAAAAATACTATGTTTAGATCCACAATATGTTATTGATAAAAAATTTAATTGTTTTTGTAGTCATTAAATGCACTGACTGGCAGGATCTTGTGTGTAGACTTAAATTTACAGAAAATAATGTATTTTGTATGAAGAACAACAAACTTCCAAGAGTAAAATGTACTCCATTTCTGTTTGGGTAACATAAACACTATGTAACAATTCTTTGTAAAAATAATACTGTATTGCTTTCCAAGTTTTTAAAAATTATTTCAATGTGCTAATAATAATGTTCATTATTTCTGGGTATATATCTATTTAAATAATATCATTTTTAGATTTTTGAAATAATAGAGTAGTATAAGTTACAAGAAAAGATTTAGTGAGTAATGGGAAGGGAACCTTTCTTTATGTTGAAGAATGTTTTAGTAAATGTAACTAATATGTATTATACCTTCAATTATATAGAGACTCAATTCTTTTGGCTATTCCTTGTCCATCATAAAAAAAATAGTATGCTGTTACACTTCTGATGGAAGTTTTCCAAAATCGAATCAAATGTTTAAAAAGATTTAGATTGAGGAAATGGCCTTCTGGTATACCACATCTACTTTGCATTTATATAAGCAGATCTGAAACTTTCAATCTAGCTAAACATGAAGTTCCTCTTGGAGGGATCCAGGTTTGCAAATTTTTCACATGTATTAAAATAAACTGGCTATTTGTTCAGATTTTCTCCAAATATTAATTTTCTATCATTTTCTAGAGTTTTTATTATACCCACTGTTTGTCATTCTAGCAGCTCTTGATTAAGAAAATCACAAGATTTCTTAAAAGAAATGTAATTAAAAACGAATTATTTTGTACTGAGAATGAAACTCAGTAGTTGAGCACTTGACTAAAGTAAAGGCTCTGGGTTTAATCCTCAGTACCACAGGAAAAAGTACAGATCATTTATACATACACATACAAGTACATGCAGATATACATGTACATGTACATATATACACAGATTTTATATATATACATATATTCTTTTAAGGAATATTGAAAACACAAAAATATTTAGAGCAAGTCAGTTATATAGAGTGCCTTGCTATTAACCTATTTAAATAAAATATATAGCATTTGTGTTTATTTTTTTGCTCAATTTATGTTAAATGCATGAGATCTAAATAAAATGCTTGATTTTTATTTCCTGGAAAAAATATGTATATACATGTATATATATGTATAACTCCATACTTACAATGTGTGTATTTTAAATTGCTACCTAATAAAGAGGAAATATATCTATTTCCTAATACCTCTTATTACCTAGGCAATAATCACTTATCTATATGTGTTCCTTTTTTCCGTATCATATTTTAGGGTACATTTGCTTTAATATTCTTTCCCTTAAAAATATTTATCATATACACATATATTCATAAAATTTCAGCATATATTTCTATGAATATATATCTTTATTGTGTTTACTTAGCTATCAAAGCATATTTTCATTTTGGGGACTTGGTTTTTTGATCTAATAATGTAATATTAATATTTATCTTTTTCATAGATTATAACTGATTCATTTTTTGCACATAATATTCAATTTTGAACATAAAGCAATTTATTGATCCATTTTTATAGCAAGACTGTTTTCACTGTTTGTTCTATAACTTTTTCCTTCTTCAACTCACAATAGTCTAAATAATTGTGTACTACATTTTTCTTCAATTTATCCTAGATAATGGCTTTGTAACTTATACATTATACAATTCACAAATTTACATACTAACACTAAAGTCAAAGGATAATAAAAAATCCTAGAATTTCTGGGAAGTCGTAATTTAGTTAGCAAGTATTAAATGAAAATAATTTTAAATGGAACAGAATACATGCCTAATGTCATGTGCATGCATATTTTATATGATTTATGAAAAATAAAGTTTTAGTGGAGAGAAGATCATCTTTTCACGGAATCATACTGAGCAAATAATTATTCAGACAGAAGAGAACTGATTATTTCCTGGCAAACAGGAAACAGAGAGAGAATGGAAGAGCTGGGGGTGGAGCTGTACATTTCCTTGTCAATCTCCAGGTAAATTGCTTCTTCTAACCAGGGCTTCTAGAAGCACCTTGCTATGGATTCATCAGTGGCTTAATCCACCAATGGGAACAGGTCCCCCCGATCCAATCACCTGCCACACACACATAACTATAACATGAAATTTGGCTGTGATTTTATCAGATTTGTGGGAATATTTTGTTATTAATTGCTTTATGACTTTTATTTAACCTACTTCTGGATGTTTCATCATAAATGCCTTTAGAAAACTGGCAATTAATTTTGCCCTCTCTAGATGTTATCATAATTTTATGCTTTTCAAACACTCATTCTAGAAGTAATTTATGTCAGAGATTAAAAATTATACTGTGATAAATTACATGCAAAATTAAATGAATACTCCAGATTATTGTTATAATTTTGCACTGTACAATCAATACCATATTAATATTAAATGTTATTTAGGTGCTTACAATTTTCCTTGCATATCACTTGAGAAATTCTTCATAACATTATAAGATATGTTATTATCTATATTTTATATTCAAACAAGATCAGTGAGCTAAATTCTCATTTTGAATTTAGAAACTAATACATAAGTGTTTCTTTTATGAAGGTAAGCCAAAAACATTCTCTAATATTAGGCAATTTCCTAAAATCAAGTTGAGAATATGTGATAATGTTTTAATATACATAAACTAATCTATGTGTATTTAGTAATCATGAAATTTTGTGCTTTTTACATAAATCTACTCAGTTTTCTGTAAACTGATTAATAAAAATTTATCATACTTATGGCTGACTTTATGTTTTACTATTATTTTTGCTTTGTGTTTCTTTTTCTTTTTAGAAAGATATGACAGTATCTTTCTTTATACCTCATGTCATGGTAAGCTGCATTTTTAAGGCTTATTTCCAGATGCTTTCCTTGTTTCTATATGCCATTGGCAATATTATTCTTCTGTTAGAGACAAAATCATTCTAACACTGCCTAGAAGGGTAAGGAAGACAAGACTCTTGCAATGAAGCTTTGCATTAAAAAAAAAAGATCAAACTTGACTCTCAATAAAACAATGGAAAATTAGGTTTGTAGCCCATACACAGAATGAAGAAGTGAATGGATAGAGAGCACTAAAAGGACAACTCAAGGATAGTGATGTTCATGATAAACCAGTCTAACAGTGTTCTTGTTGAAAGCAGGCCAAAGTGACCAGGTACCAAGAATAGAAGATTCCTTTTCTATTGATTTCAGGTTCTTGTTATAATGAAACTTGACAAGGATAGAGACAGAAGGTCAACGTTGAGGTGTGTTGGAGAAGTTGGCTCAGAATTGCCTAACTAATGTTTGGTCAAAGAGGAAGTCCTTTCCACATTGTGGGCATAGATCTCCCCAACCACAGTACTTATCCACAATATGCTTTTTAAAAACTCTGTCTTGAGGTGTACATTTGACTGTTATGCTTGAAGGTGGTTCTTCACATCAGAGAATATACAATACTGTTGAATAAAAGATACAGAATTTACCTCCTCTGAGACCATGTGTAAGTCATGCTGCTGATAGAAAAATTGTGTGGAGGAGATATTTATGTTGAATTTCCCTGGGTTAAAATATTTATGACTCTTTAGTAAAACAAATGCAATATTTTTCAGGCACTGTTATGAGAACAATTACCTTGTTGTCTATTTAAAGTACCAATTCAAATAATTTCAACATTTCACAAGACTGTGAAGTAGATCCAAAAATAATATCTTTTTTTCTGCCTAAATTTCCTTAGTTTTGACATAATGCCTATGTCTTTCACAGGAATTTCTCCTCCCTGACATATGTGTTTATTTAGTTAAATCCTCTAAGACTGAAAATAAATATAAAACTAGTAGTGCTCCTGTAATTACATAGTGGAAATAAAGGCTTATCTTTTTTTCCGTAACCAAAGGTGCTGTGCATAATCAGTGTATGCTCATTGATTTCATTAAACCTTAACCTAACAAAAAAGATTTTTTAGCTTGACAGATAATTAAATCCACAATTTAGAACGTAGATGTACATTTGATTTTGCAGCAAGTAGATATAATGCAAAAGAGGAAATTTTTTTCTAAAAAGCAATGGCCTCTTTTTTTATGTTATTTGCCGCACAAAATTTCTATGAAGGTTCCACAGAGAAGGGTGATAATAGACAAGTACTATTACCTACATACTTGGTTATATATTCCTGTATTGTTTTTTACTTAACAAATACTTGTCTAATTGAAAAATTAACTAATTAATAACATTTTCGTGCAGCACTCATCATATGCAAAAATTGATATCGATATTTTAGAGTAACACTGAAGTTTAATTTAAATTTGTATAGTTGTCTGAAAATAGTATACTACTTAAATCACCTCAGACTTGTTTCCTTTAGTAATTACTCCCAGTTTACCTCCAGTTACCACATTAAACTTGCAGATACTTTTAGCCTCAATAAATTATTATAGTGGGACTGGATGTATGTTTACTTCCCAATTTCATAATTTTCTGCTTTAGGAATAGGTGCTACTAAATAGTTACAGATAGATGTAGTTATTTTTAGATTATTTAAAGTTGTAAAAGTAAGTTTTTTACATTTTTGTACTAATATCAGATATTATCTAGTAAGAAATTTACTGAATCTCCAACTGCAGAGATATAAATTTTAGCGTTATTGATTAATTTAAGTAATATTGAATCATGAGAGAATATATATTATTCTTTTAAAGAAACACTACAACAATTGAATGAGAACATAATGTATAACAATTAAATTCCTAGGTATATTTTCCCAATAAATATATACATAAACACACTAAAGTAGCAGCATTACTCAAAACATCCTAAACCTGAAAACAATCCTCATATTCACAATTACTAGAATATATACATAAAATGAGCTGCATACAGACAAAGGAAATATAATATGGTGATGGAAGAAACTAGTAAGAGCAATACTACTAGAAATCTTCACAAATAAAATGTTAAGAAATGGTTACAACCATTCACCAGGAGCAGCGTGGCGGCAGCTGCTCTGGACCGGCTTGGGTCTGGGCCGAGCACAGCGAACACCATCTAGCTGTGAACCTTGGGATCAGGCGACCAGACCCATAGAAATCTGCACCCAAACCCATTGGCCAAAGAAGTTCGGGGCGTCCATGGGGTCCTCCCTGCACCCCGCCCATTTGTCTGGGGCAGCCCAGCGGTGGCTGCTCTGAGGCCGGCTTGAGTTGAGTGTGCGATCAGCCAGTTCTCTCTGGCTGTGCAGCTTGGGACTTTGAAAAGAGACCAGTAGGAGTTTGTGTCTATCCCCCATCTTCCCTGAGGTCCTGCCTGCCTGCACCCTGCCCATTCACCTTGAGCAGCTGCTCTGGACCTGGCTTGGGTGGGGGGCACGGCCAGAGATTTCCACCTAGCCATTCAGCTTAGGACTTCACCAGGAGCCCAGTGGGGGTTCAAGTTTGTCCCCCATTGGCCCGGGTCCCTTGGGGCATCACTGGGGTGCTGCTAAGTCCCCACGCATTCACCCGAAGTGGCCTGGCAGTTGCTTCTATGGACCACACTTGCGTTGGGGGTACACACAGCGAATTCCACCTGGCTGTGCAGCTTGGGACCTTACCAACAGACAGATAGGAGTCTGCACCCCTTCCCCATTGGCCCGGGAAGTTCAGAGATTCCCTGGCATCCTGTCTGGGCTCTACCCAGACACCGCCCAGCAAGAGAACCGCCACAGTGGCAGTCTTGGTTGGAGCTGAAGGTGTGCATTGTGAGTATCACCTAGCCTTGGCACCTCAACTGTGCACACTGGACTCACTTCCCACAGTGGAATACAGGAAAATGACAAAACCAAAGAGCAAAATGCAATCTTGCACCTCCAGTTCTTCACAAATAAGCCAAAGAGACATGGACACAGAAGAAAATACCAGCCACACCCCTGAAACTTCTGAAATCATAGCAACTGAAGTAAAGAAACAACCCTATGAAACTTTAAAGCAGCTGAGGTTAGAAATGATTTTCCAGGTAAAACAAGAGATGATAAATGTAATCAAAGAAATGCTAAGCACATCTAAAGAAGATACAGTTAGAAAAATAGAGGAACAATGCAAAAGGATAGAAACCTTGAATGAAGAATACAAGAAAGAATTAGAATGCATGAAACAGCTTCAAAGAGATATCCAGGATATCAAGAATGCCATTGAAAGCTGGCAAAGCCGCCTCAATGAATGTGAAAATAGAATTTCAGACCTCGAAGACATGATTGCAGCTAGTGAGGAAGAAAGGAAACATCTTTTAAAAATAACAAATAATCAGGAAATAGCAATTCAGCAGCTGCAAGATGACTCAAAGAAAAATAATATAAGACTGATACGTGTAAAGGAAAAAGAAGGAGAAAACACAAATGATATAAAATCACTATTTAAAGAAGTCATGGCTCAAAATTTCCCAAACATGGGAAAGGAAACTGACATAAAAATAAGTGAAGCATATAGAACTCCAACTAGCCATTACCAAAATAAATCAACACCCAGACATATAATTTTCAGCATTCCAGAAATTCAACATACGAAAAGACTATTAAAAGCTGTAAGAGAAAAGAAGCAAATCATCTATAAAGGAAAGTCCATCAGAATCACAGCAGACATCTCAACACAAACAATGAAGTCAAAAAGAGCATGGAGTGAAGTATTTCAACTTCTAAAGGAAAACAACTTCCAATCCAGACTGATGTACCCTGCAAAACGATCCTTCAAAGTTGAAGAAATAAGATGATTCCATGACAAAGAGCAGCTGAAGAACTTCATGACCACCAAACAACCCTGCAAAGAATACTGAAAGATACTCTAGATAAACATGAAAATAGCTACAACATCAAAAACATCAACAGAAGTCCCCCAAGCAGAGCAAACAATTAAGGAGAAGGAAAAGGTAAAGAAACCACTGCAGAAAGATAACATGACTAAAACAAGTCAGTATATATCAGTTATAACCATTAATATAAATGGCCTCAATTCACCAATCAAAAGGAACAGACTGGCAGAATGGATCAAGAAACAACATCCTACCATATGCTGTCTACAAGAAACCCATCTAACCCAAAAGGAAATTCATAGACTGAAAGTCAAAGGAAGGAAAACAATACTCCATGCAACAGGAACCCAGAAAAAATCAGGAGTAGTTATTCTGTTCACAGATGATGTGAACTTCAAACAAATAAAGGTCAAAGGAGATAAAGAAGGTCACTACATACTGGTTAGGGGAAAACTCCAAGTGGAAGTAATAACAAACTTAAATATATATGTACCAAATATGGGAGCACCCAATTATATAAAACAAATACTAATAGAAATGAAAAATCAAATAAGCAATAACACAATTATAACAGGAGACCTTAACACACCCTTGACTCAAAGAGACAGATCAACTAGACAGAATTCAGAAAGGAAATAACAGAACTGAATCAAACCTGTGAACAAATGGACCTGGTAGATGTCTACAGAGTTTTCCACCCAACAGCATCAGAGTATACATTCTTCTCAGCTTCACATGGTACATTCTCTAGAATAGATCATATATTGGCCCATAGAACATGCTTAAATAAATGCAAAGGAATTGAAATTACCCCATGCATACTATCAGATCACAGTGCCATCAAACTGGAAATTAATGACAAAAGAAACTGCAAAAACTCCCTAAACAGATGGAAATTAAATAGCACACTCCTGAACAATCAGTGGGTCACAGAGGAAATTAAAGAAGAAATTAAGCAATATCTACAAGCAAATGAAAATACAAATAAAACTTACCGGAATCTGTGGGATGCAATAAAAGCAGTCCTCAGAGGGAAATTTATTGTGGTGAATTCCCACATGAATCAAAGAGCTGGTTCTTT
>RJWT010000257.1:0-46708 GCA_004365215.1 Cuniculus paca | reverse complement strand
CGAACCTTACCAACCAAGAAAAATCCAGGTCCTGATGGATTCACAGCTGAATTGTACAAGAAAGTCAAGGAAGACTTAATGCCAACACTCCCCAAACTCTTCGATGAAATTGAAAGGGAAGGAAGTCTCCCTAAATCATTCTGGAAGCAAGTATTACAGTAATACCAAAACCAGAGAAAGACCCAACCTAAAAAGAGAACTACAGGCCAATCTCTCTAATGAACATAGATGCAAGAATCCTCAATAAAATACTGGCAAACAGAATCCAGCAAGCCATCTAGAAGATTATACACCATGACCAAGTGGGATTCATCCCAGGAATGCAAGGATGATTCAACATATGCAAATCAATGAATGTAATACACCATATAAATAGAGCCAAAGATCAGAACCACATGGTCATTTCAATAGATGCAGAAAAAGCTTTTGATAAAGTCCTACACTCATTCATGATAAGAACCCTACAGAAAATTGGATTAGATGGTCTTTACCTCAATCTGATAAAAGTCATCTATGACAAACCAACAGCGAGTATCACAATAAATGGTCAAAAACTGAAAGCTTTCAGTATAAAATCGGGAACAAGACAAGGATGTTCACTATCACTGCTCCTATTCAATATAGTGCTGGAAATGTTAGCCAGAGTAATTAGACAAGAGAGAGAAATAAAAGGAAGAAGAATAGGAAAGGACGAAGTTAACACTATTTGTAAATGACATGATACTCTACATAGATGACCCACAAAACTCCATAGAAAGACTTCTGATGTCATAACCATATTCAGCAATGTAGCTGGATATAAAGTCAATACTCAGAAGTCAACTGGATTCCTGTACACAAACAGCAAACTCACTGAGAGAGAAATAAGAAAAACCACACCCTTTACAATAGCAGCCAAAAAAATGAAATACTTAGGAATCAACCTAGCAAAGGAAGGAAAAGATCTATTCAATGAAAATTACAGTACTCTGAAAAAAGAAATGGAAGAGGATCTCAGAAAATGGAAAGACATTCCATGCTCATGGATAGGAAGGACAAACATTGTGAAAATGGTCATTCTCCCAAAATTATTATACAGATTTAATGCAATTCCCATCCAAATACCATTAGCATACCTCACAGATCTAGAGAGATCATTCTTAACATTCATCTGGAATGACAAAAGACCTAGAATAGCAAAGGCACTTCTGGGCAGCAAGGGCAGGACAGGAGGCATCACAATCCCAGACTTGAGGTTGTACTACAAAGCTACTGTAATCAAATCAGCATGGCACTGGAGTCAAAACAGACCTGAGGATCAATGGAATAGATTAGAAGATACAATCCCAAGTACAAACACACTCAGCCACCTTATCTTTGATGAATGTTCCAAACATGTTCACTGGAAGAAAGATAGACTCTTTAATAAATGGTGCTGGAAAAACTGGCTTTCCGAATGCCGAAAACTAAAATTAGACCCAAGCCTATCACCATACACTAAACTAAAGTGAAAAAGGATAAAAAATCTGAACATTAAAACAGAAACACTAAATCTGCTGGAAAACAAAGTAGGTAGAAATCTTGAAAACATAGGTGTAGATGGAGAATTCATGAACAAAAGTCAAACTGCACAGTAAACACTTCCCAGAATCAACAACTGGGATCTTGTCTTGTTAAAAAGTTTCTGCATGTCAAAAGAAATCTCCAACAGAGTGGAAAGAAAAGCCACAAATTGTGAATAAATTTAGTGAACTGACCTTCAGACAAAGGTCTTCTATCTAGAGCATATAAAGAATTTTAAAAAAACAGGCCCTTGAAATTCAAAGACACAATGCAAAAATGGGCATCTGAGACGAAAACACACTTCTCAGCTGAGCAAATATGAATGGCAAATAAATACATGAAATAATGTTCAGTATCATTGTTCATTAGAGAAATGCAAATTAAAACAACTCTGAGATTTCATCTCACTCCAGAAAGAATGGCCAGGATCAAGAAAACCACCAACAATAAATGCTGGAGAGGCTGTGGGGAAAAAGGAACCCTTCTCCACTGTTGGTGGGAGTGCAGACTGGTGCAACCACTGTGGAGGTCAGTCTGGAGGTTTCTCAAAAAGCTAGGAATGGAAGTTCAATTTGACCTAGCTATTCTCCTGCTGAGCATACTCCCAGAAGAAGTGAAATCATCTTACCACAGTGATGTATGTGCACCCATGTTTATAGCAGCACAATTTGCAATAGCCAAATCTTGGAAACAACCCAAATGCCCATCAATTGAGGAATGGATAAAGAAGGTGTGGTACTTTTATACAGTGGAGTACTATTCTGCTATGCAAAATGATTACATTGAGGCTTTTATAGGTAAATGGGTGCGACTTGAGACCATACTCATAAGTGAAATAAACCAAACACACATGTGTAAACACCACATTGTCTCTCCAGTGTAAGAACCTGAAAGACTCAATAAGATACAAAATTCCCAATAAATATGGAGAAAATATTCTGAAGTCCTATGGTGCTTTTATTCTTTGATTTGATTGGTTTAAGTCCCTTTCCTACTATTTGAAGGCAATATGTGAGAAGATAGGAACAGCTCTTTTGAAAAATGAGACACTGCGGTAGCCATTGCTGTTTTCTTGTTGTTCGACTTGAAGGCCTGTAATGCGCTTTTGTTTTATCTGGTTTTATATTACTTTGTTTCGTTTGTGTTTATTGTCTGTAAATGTATGAACAACCATTTTGAAGAAAGCAAGAGACACTAGAATAACCATTGTTAATCTGCTGTTGTTATGTTTTGAAAACCTGTATAACTCGCAGTTGTCTGTTTTGAAATGCTGTATTATGTTTGACTCTATTCTGTTTTCTTTTGCTTTGTTTTCATCTGTTTTGTTTTGTTCTATTCTCTTTAAAATAAAAATAAAAAAAGAAAAGTTTACAAAGTAAGTAGAATAAATGGTACATCATTATATTTAAAAAATTCAATAAGAATAAAGTAAAACAGTAAGAAATGAAAGAAATATTTCAGCCGATTTTCTGTTGCTGAAACAAAACATGCAACACCCACTTGAAGAGGAGATTGATTCACTGTTTAGTTCATGACTGGCTGTCTGTCAGGCAGAAACAAGATGGCAGAGAAAAAGGTGCTCAACCAATGGTATATTGGAAGCAGAGAATGAAGGGAGAAGCTGGGAAGGAGAAAATATCTTTCCAGATCTATCCCTAGTGATCTACCTCCAACCACCTGATAACATATATTCAACTACTGAACTCATTAGTGGATGAATCCACTGATGAGTAGAGACCCCATGACTCAATAACTTTCCACACACAGAATTTTGAGAAACACTTTAGATCTAATGCATAACAAGAGAAAAGTGACTTTCAGGGAGGAGGTAGGATAAAATGAGTAGGGATTTGTAGCTTCCAAATCTGAATTATTGCAGAGGTTATGAGTGGTAACTCATCAAGTAGTATTCCAAATCCTGTTATTTTGTGTTTGGAATTTACCTGCATGAAATGTATGATTATAAACAACCCAAGTAATTTACTAAAATAGCACTTAAAAATAGCCAGAACAATATTGAATATTAAAAACCTATAATAACATTGTGACACTGGTGTAAAGATTAAAAACCAGAATAATAAGGCGAAGTATTTATTTTATTTACTTTTTCAGAAGTAGAATCATGCATATATGTACAGTTAATTCATGATAAGCCAGTAGTCCACAATATGGAGAAATAGTTTTTTTAAAAATATGCTAGATTGTTGGGTGTTTACATGTTAAATCTGTATTGACGGAGAGATGGTGGCTCATGTCTGTAATTCCAGCTATTGGGAGACTGAGGCAGAAGGACACTAATTTGGAACACAATCCAAGTAATTTACTGAGATTCTATCTCAAAATAACATGTTGAAGGAGGAGGACCAAAAATGTGGCTCAGTGAAAAATTACTTTTCTAGCATGTGCAAAATCCTGAGTTTAATCTCTAGTACTAGGGAAAAAAAGCGCATATTGATCCTTGCTGCACAACATATGACAAAATCAAATAGAGGTTGTGATCTAATTAGAAGCTGCAATTTAATCAGAATATAAATAGGTGAAAATCAAAGCAAATAAATATTTCAAAGACATATGGAAAAACTACAAATGTGGAGCAAGAAATGTTGTATTATATAGGACAAAATAAGCACTTATCATAAGAGAAAAGATCTTGAAATTTGTAATTTACATTAAATAGCTTTCTCTACTCAAAGGTCATAATATGAGAAGAAAAGTAGTAGACATAGAGAAGGAAAATTTACTTACCATCAGCATGACCAGTAGAGCCATAAATTATGTCCAGAATATCATTGAAAATCTTTTGTGTATATAATAAATATTTAGATAACTTAGCACAAAAGCATGAAGAAACTTGAATAAGTATTTTAGCAAAATCAATATATAAAAACTAGAACATACATAAGAAGGAACTTAATGAAACATTGTCATGGAACAGAAAACCATCCATAGGATCAGTCCATGAGAAGTTACACCAGGTGCCATTAGTAATCGCAGAAAATAACTCTATAAACAATTGTCAATTCCTGCAAGGTTTCTCAGTCTGGAAGGAGGTTCTGCATAAACTCAGCTTCCAGAATTTTACCAGGTTCTTGAGACTGGCATTCTCATAGCAGACCCATCTGCTGAAGCAGTCATACCTCAACCACTTGCATTTAGTATCTCAGCAGAACAATTTTATTACTGACAGTTAGGCTGAACTAACATAAGCCTGCATGATATGGCAAGCTAGTTCCCAAAGGCTCAGGAAAGCAGCCAAGGGCAGAGAGAGTATTATTTCTGTATGCCTCACTTCACACTAGAGCTGAGGGACACTGATAGCATTCTGCTATGGTTTTTATAGCCCAGGTGTTACTTTAGTTACTGGACTCAAGCCCTGTGTGGCATTCTAGTTTCAGATAGATGATAAAGCCATATTTGTTCTGAAGTTCCTCAGGATGTTGCATTGTTACAGTTTAGGTCAAATATGTGCGCCAAGAGTCTCGTGCCTTTGGAAGGTTATTGGTTTATGGGGTCACGATAATCATCAGTGAATTGATGCATGGTTAATTTAATAGCTGAATGTGCTGTTAGGACTTAGGGCTCAGTCAGAAGAGATGGGTCACTGAAAGTGTGATGAGGAAGGGTATATTTTATCCCTGGCTCATCCTTTCTCTCTTTCTGCTTCCTGGATTCCATGGGTTAAACAGCTTTCCCAGGCCTTGTCTTTTCATTGTGAACTTTATGCCATGGAGCAAAGTGACCATCCAGAGACTGAAATCATGAGCCAAACCTGTAGAATAATGAGAATTTAATTCCTCACTAACTGAAATTGAACCCATTGCTTTATTCCTCAACTCTTAACCTACTGCAATTTCAACCTTCTACTAATATTCTCTAGTATAGAAAAAGTAAAAAATTGTAAAATGAACACACACCATTTTTAACAGTATCAATAAGCATTGCACATTTTCTATTCAAGGTATTTCACATTCATTAAGAATTTTAATTCAATATTAAGAACAGTTCCAAAAATCATATCAACACTTAACACAAACATAGTTCAAAATCATTAAGAAATAATGAATCAAATCTCATGCTGAATGAGAATCATCACACTTATTTATAAATGCATATGCAATATTGTTCAAAGACCTCTTAGGTATGAGAAATAATTTCATCATCCAACAGAAAAATATTATTGTTATGTATCTTCAGAGTCACATCTTTCATTTAATGGTATTAGATTCCAAACCTACATTTATGCCTAGATTTTACTGATAATGTTTATTTGTATTTTGTCAAAATGAAATATACCTTAGAAAGATGAATATTACCATAATTTGATGTACTCACAAACACGACTTTTTTCTCTGAAAGTAATTCCGAAGGAGGAGTTTCTAAAATAATTCTGACACTATCACCATAAGAGTCCTACCAAACAGAAAGTGAATTACACAGTTTCACTAACTCATCCTATTATGAGCATGTGGAAAGGAGCGAGAAATTCTTGTAATTTTTTAATTGCTTTTTATTTGCCAAGATCCCTGTCCTTCATGGAGTTAGTTACAAGATACTGAGAAAAAAATATTCCCAGATGAGACCAAGTAGGGTTGCCATAAGCTAAAAACAAGAGTCAGACACTATTATATGTGCTACATTAATTGAGCAAAAGGCTAAGTAAAGTAATTTGCAAGACAGCCATTAGAAATGTATCGGATTAGACTCTTCAAAAGGATTAATGAGAGTGGTCACTTGAATAAATACCAGACAAGTTTAAGGCTGACTGAGATCCCATGGACACTCAGAGAGTGAACAAATAATATTTGAACATTCTCTTATACATGCCCCCTTCATGTAGGTGACTCTTTTTCTGAGAACTTTTTGTTAGAATACTTAACTCCTTATTCCAATCACATGCCCTTATATATATTATTTAATAAAAGTCTTTGAATATACTTTTTAATAGGCCATTAATATTATGTGCTAAAATATATTCTTCATTTGTAAATTTGTTACTGTCGTTTGAAACATTTATTTTGGTATCAATGTACAGAACTTCAAAATTAAATGTAAAAATTAAAACAATATTGTCCTTTATGGGTTTGTTTTACTCAACTCAAATCTTATTTGTAAATTACTTGGTTAATTTGAAATCAAATACACATCGAAACTTTTTAAAAATGTTTTAAGCTTATTTTTCATACACAAACATATTTATTTAGATGATATAATTTATTGAGTTTGCAGTTAATGAGTATGTATTTAATTATATTTCCTCTGTAGAGAATAACAACTTTCCTAGTACCATGTCCTGCCTCTATTTCCATGTTAATATGAAATGCCACATTTCATATAGCTCATTAACACAAAATGTGTATCAGTTCTGTTCTCTATTATTTAGGTCAATCTAACCATACAGGTTTTACAATGCTGTAATTTTAAAATGTAGATAAAAGTGTGTTAAGAATATTTTTGTTCTACCTCAATATTGATAAATTATTTTATTGTAGTTATTGAGTCAGAGGTTCTGGAATTTTTAGGATGATGATTGCTTTTATGGTATCAGGAATAGGCAAAATCATACTATGCTAAGTTGTATTTCAAGTGCAGTGTTTAATGTAATTCAAGTCATTTTTTCAAATTGGCCAATGTTCTCAAATATGTAATTACAATAGTTTGCTCTCACAAAGGCATCTGCCTCTGTGTTTGGAAGACATGGCTTCACATTTTCTTCACCCATAACCCAGACGTGCCTTACCATATAAGGAAATTCAGTACTATTTGTGCCCCTTTGGGTTTAATGTACTATATTCCCATTTAAAAATTCAAGTGATAAAATAAATGGTAGTACAAATACACACTGATAAAATGAATGTTCAATAATACTCTAACTATATACTCTTAAAATTTTAACCCTATACCATTTCATGAATGATTATAATTTGTGAAGAATATTTCGTATAAATATATAATCATAGAATATTTAGAAAATTATCTAAAAACATTACCCTTGTCAGTTAGCCTGTATGTAATGAAAAATAATGTATTGCTATATTCATATACATATATGCATGCACATATATATCTGCATATTTCTTTTTTTGTTTGTTTTTTTTTGCAGCACCAGGGATTGAACTCACGACCTTGCACTTGCCAGGCAGGAACTTAGACCGCTGAGCTAGATCACCAGCCCTGTTTTTGAGACAGGGTCTCACTATGCCATTCAGGCTGGCCTTGAACTCACTTTGTATCCCAGGCTGATTTAGAACCTGTGGCAATCCTCATGTTTCCTCCTTCCAAGGATTGGGATTACAGCCATGTACCAATATATTTGGTCACAAAATATGCAATATTTTGTGGAGAACATGAGAGAACCATACTGAAAAATAATAAATACATTTTGATAAATTGAAAGAGTAATAATATTGGGAAAATAATTAGCATGCAACCCAAGGCAAAATTATTTTTAAAATTCCATTTTTTGGAGGGAATGGATGCATTATACTTATGATACAAAAGGAACTTTGCCTATTCCTGATATCATAAAAGCAATCATCTTAAAAATTTCAGAGCCTCTGATTCAATAACTATATAATGTAATTCAATGAATAATATTTTATTAATAAATTTAATTTTAAACTTATGACATCAAGACCAAGCCTTTGTAACATCATTTGTATTAAGAAATCAAATTAACTTTTGTTTAATGATAGCATAAGTTCATGGTATATTTGGTAAAATAGGTTATATATTAATATAAAAGTTCATGGTGTACTCTATTTTTTTTTAGTTTTTTTTTTATGTGCAGGATATATTTATTGAAAGAAAGCTTCTGTCCGAGAGAGAGACGAAAGAGGTTCTGAGTGGGTTGCCAAAGATTTTGGCTTTTTGAGAGATTTTATAGAGAAAATCACGAGGTTAGGTGAATCCAAGATGGGGAAAACTTGGGAACTCGAAAGGCAAAGGGGCCTGAGGTGGGACAGAACTATGGTCAACCAATATGATTAATTGCTCAGGTAAAATTGACCAAATCAGGGACGAATAGGGAAGCGAGTCATGTAGTAAGTGAGCATTCTTAAGGATCAGTGACTCTTCCTATAGCGGATTTGGATGGTCAAGGTAACCCCTACCTATTTAGAATGTTAATCCCTGATGTTTCTACTTAGGGTGTGGTTGTGTTTGTTTTGCCTTGTCTTGAGATCTGGTTTATAGTGGGAGGCATCGGTCTCCTTCAAGGTCACAAAACATCTGGTCCTCTGTGTCCACTTTCTCTAGGGCCTGGCCCTACATAGTGTACTCTAAAATCACACCTATTCACACCTATTTGTATTTCCAGAAGACATGCCTATATTGTAAAATCCAAAATACCTGGGGATATCAGGCTGCTGCAAGGATACATAAAAGCAGAAAGATTGAAAAGATCCTTAAGACTAGCCCAGGAGGAGCATGGTAGCTTTGTGTAGCTGCATACATGATGAAAATTGGTTTTGTCTTCCCTCACCTATGCAGTGTCCTGCTTGACCTGTCTCTCATCAGTTCTCTTTTGCATAAAACTAGGGCAAAGAGAAATGCATTCATTATTTACTATGCAATGTTTAATAACAACTCTGTTTCTCAGTTAGTACAGGTTGTGTGCCTACTTAGGATTAAAATGTAACGTAAGCAAAAATTTACAGCAATGTAAATATCTATAATTCATTAATAAAGGGAATAAATTATTCTATGAAAATGAAGATCCTTTGTATCATTTCAAAACCTTTAAATTTTAAAAGTAATTCCTCCTCGTATATGAAACATATAATAAGGTTTTTGCATGATAAATAAATGTATCTCATAAAATGTTCTAATCCAATACTATAGGGCTGGAAATTTTTCTTTATATTTTAAGGAGAAGATTTTAAGAACATCAAAACTCTGGATAGTCAACAAAGCAAGGGAAAACTAAGCATCCTAAGAGATTCTCAGTGTATAATTTCTGCTAAGATATAAAAATAAATCTAGGATATTATATGTTATAAAAATAGTAATACATAACTATTTATTTTGATTCTTTATATCAGGAACTATGCTAAATATTTTCATGAATTTTCAATGACATCTACATCTCTATCCTGCTGATGTAGTAATTTTCACTCTTCAGTTCTTAACTGAAGCTCTGATTCCCTGGGAAAGTTTTACCTAAACATTCTTTTAAATACTGCGCTAGATTATGCTGCAGGTTCATACTGTGTCTTCTCTTCGCTAATAATTACCAGACTTTTAAAAATGGATCTGTGTACCTCCACCAATTCAAGGTCTAATAAGGCAAAGAGCTGGTATGAATTTATAATATTTTATTCTTAACAAGCAGCACTGTTTAGCCCAACCTACATTCAGTTCTATTTTTGAAAGAATTATGTGAATGAAACCTAGAGGTATGAAATAACTTGCCCATGTTTTCACTACTAGGGAGAGACAGAGCAGACATGCAAGCCAAATCTCTCACTTCAAAGCATAATTCTTACTCATTAAACAAAGGAGTTTTTGCCTGAATGTCTTATAATCTTTAGCTTCGAATATGAGACTCATTTTTAACTGTTCCCCCTTCTTCCACATAGATCCTAATGTCTGCCTACTCATTTCTGAAAGTATTTTGTGCTTTTTTTCAAAGCAAATCTTGACATAAATTACCCCAGCTACTCACATACATATTTTAGTAATTTTTTTCCAGTGGAACAACTGAGTGAACATGGAAGGTATCCTCAAAAAGGGTGCTAAACCACAGACATTGTTGCTTTCTTTCTTTTATTTTTCTTCCTTTTTTCCATTTTATATCCCCCCCCCCTTTTTTTTTCTAGCCAAGTTACTCTAACAGAATGCAGAGGTTACATATGCCTGGCCTTGGTAGTCAGTCTCCCTTGGGTGTTTTCAGTCTGATCTAAATGGTGACCTACAGGCCTGGTAATGAATGACTGTTGTTCTAGGAAATATGAGGAAATGATACAAATCCTCTGCAACTAATTAAAAATCTGCAGTGTTGACATCTGCTTAATATATGTTGTAATTCCTCAAGTTGAAAGCAGACCACCTCCAAACAGCAAGAGTTTGATGCATCATCTTTAAATAATTATGAAGTGTACTGGCTTGGCTATAAACTTGGAGAACATCCAAATAGAGTCATAAAATGTGCTAATTGGTACTGAGGATTAGAATGCAGCAAAAGTCATATTTACAACATTCACTATTTTACAGTAGAAATAACTTTTCTAGTCCAGGGATTAAAAATGTTCTTAAGTATTATCAAAAACAAAAACTTGACTGAATTTCAAATTTTGCAATCCTAAAATCTCTTGGATTATATTTGTTAGAAGGATTTTAAATAAGTAGCTTAAAATTTACATATTTAGTTAAGAAATAAGAAGAAATCATTCCATTTGTATAACCAAATAACAATTCGATGAGTGTAATAAAATGTAGGGTAATGATTTTATTAAAACCCTGAATATTATAACACTGTCAGACAAATCAAAATATTGATTTATTCATAAAAGAACTTTATATATAAGTGCTTAAATTTTTATCTGTCCTCTATTAAATATGACAAAATTGTATATACAAATAATGAATATAAGATTCATGTCTATTAATTTCATTTATTTATGCGATTCAAAAATATCCATGAGCTGAAGTTTTAAAATTAATGTTAAAGCAAATTAAAAGAAACAGTGTCAATTTTGTTTGCTTACTTTCACACATCAATTAGAATCCATGAAATCATTTGTTCAAAGAATTTTTAGTTAGGTATAATTTTGAAGAACATAGGCTAAATAAAATGAGATAAATACAGAAATTCTATAAGAGTTCTTATACAATTTTATGATGTAGTAATGACAATTTATTACTTTTAAATTGTCATAATATGAAAGAAGTTGATTTTATATTTACATTGTTATTAAAATTTTAAATGACTAAATTATAGAATCTATACATATGCAAATTTTAACCTGGGTATAAGAAACTGATATTTCAAAAGTAATAGTAATAATTTAATTAATAAATATAAAAAATGTTAAAAGAAAATCTGTTGCTTTGTTTTCATATAGAGAATATCTCAATTATGTGTGAAATAGTTTTTCTATTCATCCTCAATAGAATTGGACTTCTTCCAAATTCCAGCTACATGAATAATAGTGTTATAAATATTAATTTATAAATTTTATGATGATCTATGTTTTCATTTCTCTTGACTATACACTGTGCATCATTAGGAATTGAATCACTGAGTCATATGAAATCTCTATATTTTGAAGATGTGTCATATAAAAATTTGATCAAATAACATTTTGAAGAAGTGTTAAATAACGAAAGCCTGCTTATTTTACAATCTTATCAGAGTTTAAGAAGATATCAAATTTGCAATAATCTTAGTGGATAGCATTTCTTTTTGGATTTTTGTCAAGCTCATAGTTTTGAAATGAAACATTGTGATTTTGGTTAATAATTCTCTGATAAATACTGATAGTGTGCATCTTTCAACTATTTTTTAAATACTTGTATATCTTCGAAGAAATAATTCTTAAAACATTTTGCCCAGTTTTAAATTGTGTTATTTTGCCTTTTATCATCCAATTATATAGTTCTGTTGATAATGCCTAACCGAGTTTCGTTAGATGGCAACAAACCATGTAGAATTTCAATTTTTCTTTCATAACCATGATAAATTACTTGGTTATTTTTATCTTAATTTAAAGTATTAGGGCAAAGGTTTTTATTTGTGGGCATCTTATTTTGACATGTACCCATTGTGTGAACAAATCTTTTTTTATTGTTGTCGTTTTTAAAGAAATTATTAAAAGGAAGAAACACTCCTTTTTAATTCTTATTTTTACTTATTTTTTTTTTTTTGAGATGGTGTTACTCTGTAATCCAGGCTGGACTTGAACTCACTATGTAGCTCAGACTGGCCTCAAACTCATGGCGACCCTCTTAGCCTCTCAAGTGCTGGAATTACAGATGTGTGCCACCATGCCCAGCTTGTGTGAACAAATTTAAATCTGCATTTATTGCATTTTTTTATAAGGCTTTTATGAGAATGCAATACATTTCTACAATAATCTTGTTGCTTAGGTTTAATAAAAGAAGTTTCTCACTGTTTTTTATAATAAATGAGGTAGGACAGCTTTCTTAATTTCAAAAACTTAGAACTCTTCTTTCTACTATGCTCTAAAATACTTGATAAATATGGCCTATTCTCAGAGCTCATTCTTTATCTCATAAATTTCACCCAGATGGTCCCTTTCCAGTTCCCCTGTTCTGCTGTTTTGCTCAATCATTATTCTACCAGTACCATATTTTCCATAACATAGGTCATTATGCTGGAAGTCTGATTGGTTTGTTAATTTTGAGAGTAGTGGGGTCCACGCAGCGTCAGCCTTTCATTGATCCTGTGCTCATTTGCATGAGGTCTCATAAGCAAACTTTTGTCAGACTTCGCGGCCATTATAAAACTGGTCTGCCCAAAGATTCTACCAGTGCTTTTTGAAAAAAATGGTACTTTAGGACATTCAAAAATTTATAAGTGTCTTTGCCTCATTTTTATCTTAGTTTTTACTTTGCTCACCCATTTATATTTTTGGTTTGTGTGAGGATTTATGACTAATCTGGTTTCATTTTGCTTTCTTAGTTTTCTGTCTGTAGCAAATCCTGGTATCGTTGGGGAGTTAAAACAACAGAAATGTATTACCTCAGTTTTGGAAACCATCAGTCTGAAATCAAGTTGTCAGAATGGCTGTACTCATTCCAGAGAGGCTGCAGAAAATGTGACTCCTTGGCAGAATTTTTTGACTTAAATATTTATTAGAACCTCAGCAGGTCCTAAAGGAAGATGAAGAACCTCATTTTTAGAGAACAGTTCATTCTTTCATTCTTCATTAACTTAATTTTTTTAAATTCCTTGAATATAACTATGAATGAATACAGTCATTGTATTCTCCCACAATTGTGGGTGATGTGAATTAGGGTGTGTCTCATACATACACAATATATAAAAATCCCAAGCTTTCACACTTAACTCTGTCAAGCAGATACAGGGATTTCAAATTAGACAAGGATGAAGTAGCATTCACAGCCATCCAGAAATTATCCTATACAATGTATACTAATTCCTCCATGCACAGAAATTGAACCAGATCCCAAGCATATAATACCTTTTTTGAAATTTAGAAATGTTACTATTTTTGATTGTATAGAGCCAAAAAGTTTGACATAATAGACTCCAATTTTCAAGATCTAGACATTTCTTTTTCTCTTTTTTCCACCTGCTTTCTTATTCAAATAGGAAAAGGAGACTCCAATGATTTCTTAATTATGTGTGCGTTGCAAAGGCTACTTTTACTGGAGACTTTGCTCTTTAAATTTACACAGCATAGATAGATAATATACTGCAATTTTTTATTTCAAAAATCCCTTGTCATGATAACCAAGAGGAACGCTATATGTTAAAAATCTAACAAGTATTACACACACAGTTATGCATTGTTTGTGGTGAACTCTCTTAATGGTCTCTTTCTGTTTTACTTTAAATTCTGTATTTTATTTGTAACCAAGGTTATAACAAAGTAACAATGTACAGTGCTACCTTGGTTGATGAACTTATTTTGATATACAATTTTGAAAAAGATGGTGATGTTCATGTTTGTGCCAGAAAGATGGTCACTGTTGTTGTATCAGTCAGGGTTTACTAGAGAAACAGATATAACATAAGATATATAAATGTTTAAGAAATTACAAAATTGGCTTGCAATGTTCATCCACAGAGTCAGATGATTGGAAGCATGCAGAGGGTGTCTGTACACTGGAGGCTGCAGGGTCCAGCCCAAGGTCTGGATCTTACTGCAGTGTCCATGGAAGTCCATATCAGGAGGCCAATGAGTCTTCAGTGAAACCCTGAAGAATCTATGATGGAAGGCTGAAGAATTTCCAGTGATGCCTGAAGAGTCCCAGTTGGAAGTCACATGGTCTGTACCAGAAGCCAGGAGATGACATTCAAGCTGAAGGTGCAGACTAGAGCTCCTCAGAAGAACCAGCTATGAGTCCTTCCTTATTTCCCTTTTATAGTATGTAGGCTATACCCTTGGGGTGGGTGTAGGAATCACACCATCTCCTTGTCCTCATCTTGCACAGACTGAGGATGTTACAAAGTAAGGACTCTGCTAAATCACTTAAACTTCTCACCTTCTCAAATTGACACACTGTATCAAACTTTATAGTCACACTAATCCCCCATGCAGAGTTCACAAATCAAAACAAAATTTTGCCAAACACCGCTGTTTACAAATAAAATTGTTAGCAAACAAAAAGATTTGTGAACCAAGGTACCACTGTACTTGATTATAGTTATTATAGTGAATACACAATTTCTCTAAGTAAATGTTTTACATTAATCTTTTCAAATTTAATTCAATTGACTGCAAACTTATGAACCACTACTGTGCATCAAATTCTCACAAGCTACTAGAGATAGAAGGAAGAATTGGAAGACTTCACCTACAATTTAAAGTATTTGAATTCACTACCTTAATTTCCTATACACATATCTAATTTTTAAAGGAAGGAATGAAAATCAATAGAAAATATACTGAATTATTAACAACTATATTCTGTTGGTCTCCAATTGTTAAATGCAGCAGGCTAGAAACTACGAAAACACGCATTAGTTTTGTGTTTAAACACTGCTAAATCCAATGAAGAGCTCAAAAAGGAAGATTTCAGTTAGGGAATGCAAACCATGTACTTCAATTTTTTTTTGAAATACATTAGTTATGAATTTTGAAAATGCATTATATTTAATATCTTTATCACTATCCTTTTAACAAAATAATATTTTAAAAACTTGTTACAGCTGTAGTGTTCTAATAATTTATAACATTAAACATGTTATGATTAGGCAAAAAAACCACATTAACCAAAAGTTTCTAATTTGAAGTATTAATCACATCACTTCTCGGCCTTTTGGCTAAGATCAAGTGAAGTATTAATCACTAACAGAGTTATAGCACTAAAGGTATCACTTGAAAAATAAGGAAAATTGAAAGAACTGTGTAAAGATGAAGTATTAGTCACACAGAAAAAGATTTTAATATCCCTGTAGAGAACAAGAAGTTTAACACAATTGCAGTATGTGACTGAATCATTCAAATTCTGATACTACATTCTGACAATACTGGCTTTATAAAAAATACCAAGGAAACAAATTTCTGCAAAAAAATCTCAAAAGTCTCTATATAATAGGTTTTTTTCCCTTATTGAGAAATATAAAACATTCTTCAATATTGTCACAGACATTGATGGGAGACTATTTCTGTATATAATAACTAATGTGATCTGAAGCTAAGTTTCTTACAAACTTTAGATGTTATAAATAAGATTTGTAGAAGGTTTATTTAGGAAACTATTAGTACTATTACCAGTTGAACATTGAAAGGAATTATTTACTGCAAATAAATTCATGATTATCATTAAATTAAGTGGGTTATTATTGTGCTATAGTTTTTAAATAGTGAAATAAGACTAAGAAGCCTTTTGGATGTCTATTAAACAAATGAATTTGAGGTAACATTAAAATATCTTATTTGTATTTTATATTATATTTATCCACTGAAATCTATCTTAAAATTTTAATCCTAACGTTGATGATTCTGGTAATTTACATTCCTGGAGATCTATTCATTTTCATTGATTATTAATGAAAGTATATACCCTGAGTTAGAAAGATCCTAAAACCTACAGCTACATGATTAAACATTTATTTTAATATTATTTTTAAAATTCCTCTACAGTTTAACTGAAAAAAATTATTTTTCCTAGGAATTATTTAAACCAGTTTCAACTACAGATTACCAGTAGTTTGCAAATTAGTTTGCATGAAATCTTTTAAAACATGAGTAGCCATATGATCTGATTAAGGCTAGCCAGGATTCTTATCAATTACTTTTAAATTTAAACCAAAGGAAAAGACGCTCATTCCCTCCAGTGGAGTAACTGGAAAAATGTTATCTGGGAAGCCATTGGTGGTCATATTTCTAGTTCAGTTTACAAAGACAACCTAACAGAAATTAAAACACAGGAGTAACAGAAAGAATAAAATACAAATAAGTAAGAGTCCCATAATTTCACTTAAGAATAATTCTAGTTCTGTTATCCCTCTGGTTGGTTATGTGGGCTAATATGTTTTCTTATTTATTATATTTTATTTCATTGTTTTTGCTCTGAGATACTTAAAGTTTTGATTATCCTGTAAAATTGTTCTACTTATTGCAAATTCATACATAAATTGGGACAAAAAAAATTCTGCCTTTCTCTTACACAGTTATGATAATATTTGTATCAGAAAAGTGATTTTTTGAAATCAAGATCTGTAAGATCTGACACCAACTGTAATAAATAATTTAGGATCTTTTTGATTCACTGAAAATTTCAGTGGAGGGCTGACTCTGAGAATCTAAAACTTAATGACTTCATTTACACTTTATCTTCTCCTTCTTCTGCCTCTACTGTTTGTAGGGTAAGTTTCACTCAAAATCTCAAAATTGCTGCAATGTCATTCTGTTTTATTCATCTTCAGCTCTAAAAATTCAGGAAAAAACTCCTGACAGTATCTCAGATGGGAATGGGGTTATGTTAAGACTGGGTTGCATACCTTGACAAGTCTATAACTCTCAGTTATAAGGCTACAATGAAATAAATTAAAACACTGGAATGAGGCCACGTGTGGGCAACTGCTACAGTGAGGACAGACAGACCTGAGCCTTTCCCCATGAGTCAGTGCCATCATGGACTATAGGGGTAGAAATTAAAGCCCCACTAGGGAGCAAGGTCCTCCTGTGAACCAGTGCCATGCACAGGCTGCCTCTAGCACAGGGGGACAGTGAGATCCCAGCCCCTTCCAGCTCGCAGGCTGGCAAATAAGAAGTACCAATTCCACCCCCCTACACACACACAACACTCTGTAAGCGACTGGCTGATCTGGAGAAACAAAGGCTGTGATGATAGCTATAGAGGTGAAATGAAATTGGATGCCTGTGGTGCTTTGGTGTTTCACTGACCTTGCAGGTCTAGGGCCAGTGGTCTGATCATCTGTTCAGAAGATATTAGTATGCAGTGTGGCATCTAGGGAGGATCTCCCACTGAGGGTGGTAGCCATTGTTGATTCTCTATAGTCTCATTTTTAAGTCCTATATTGTTCACTGTTTAGTTGTGTTGGGTTTTATTCTCTTTTGTTTTGTTTGATTATGCTATATTCAATGGCATGCGCAGCTATTTCAAAGATAATATGTTATATTATGGTAGCCATTTTGGATTTACTATTATCTTGTTTTGAAGTCCTTTATTGCATCCACTGTTTTGTTTTTATTGTTTCTATTCTTTTCTATTCTGTTTGATTTTTACTGTCTGAAGGTATCTGCAGCTATTCTGAAGACAACAAAAGGCACTATGGCAACTATTGTTGATTTTGTAATGTTTTGAAGTCCTGTATCGCTTACACTGGTTTGTTTTTGATTGGTTTTATTCTGTTTTATTTTCCTTGGTTTTATCCCTTTTAAAGTAAAAAGAAAACTGGGATCAAATATTTTAAAATGAACTGCGCAATATTTTGACAATATAAAATTTTATATTGAATCTAATAAATATATTGGTCTTGAGTATTATATATCTTTAATGTTGTAATTTACTGTTTCTGTTTATACATGATTTGGATTATTTCACACATGCAAATATAGTTTCTTTTGATATGAATAGAAAAAATAGCTAAGAGCTAACAAAGTTCTATATAGTTAATGGTTAACAAATTTCTTTATTATGCAGTATTTGTTTGAGTTACTACCTAAATTTATAAAACCAAGTTTAGTGGTTGAGTAGATGACTTGTGTTATTATTTTGTTCTGATCATTAGTCTCATTTATATGCCTCTATCATTTATTTGGGTGTGGGACAGCACTTATCCTTCATTAATTACATCTACTTACTAATTACATCAGTTATATCTATCAAAAACTACTTCAAACAGTTGCAAAGTCAGCACAATGAAAGTGCAAATAGCATGTAAATGAGTGAGTGAATCAATAAATAAATTGAATAGAAGAGAAAAATTGTCCATGAACAATAATTTCAAATAATAGATATTTCAACCATAAATGTGTGGAGCAAAGCTCTCTATTTCTGGAGTCCAGTCCTGAATAATGAGCCTGTATGAGTCTGTGTCCTGTTAGAAACAAAGCCACACAGAGAGGTGAGTGGCAGGTGAGTTTATGAAGCTTTGTTTTTATCAACAGCTACTATATATCACTCACATTACAGCCTGAGATCCACCTCCTGTCAGAACACTGCTAGCATTAGATTCTGATAGGAGCATGAACATTTCAGTGTACTGCACACATGAGGGATCTAGAATATATGCTCTTATGAGAATCTAATGATTGATTTTCTGAAGTGAATCTGAGGCAGTGATGATAGTTCTGTGGAGTAGCTGCAAGTGAAGACTTACATTAGCAGAGAAGTTTAAATATGCAGAAGCCATAAACAACAGCTTGCAGATTCATATCAAATCTCATTGAATGGAAAGTGACAATGAACTTTCATCTGAAGGAAGACTTTTTAATGGTAAGTGAGTTTATGTACTTTAGTTGTACTGCTGCATTTCATAGCAGGTTTTAAGTCAGGAGTTGGCACTTATTTTAGTCTACCTGTAGCCCACCCATTGTTTTATTTTCCACTTCAGTTCATGACTATTTCCTGCACTGTGAAATTGTTTCTGTCAAAGTTATGATGATCCCACAAGACAACCATAGCCAGAATGAATACAAATCAAATGAACTGGAGAATTTCTTTGGAAAGAAAGAAATTCCAAAGAAATTCTCCAGGGAAAGAGCAATGTTGAGAAAATAGAAGATTTTAAGATGACCAAAATAAAGGAATAAAAAAAAAAGAAAGAAAGAGACAGAGAAAAAAATAAAAAAAAAAATAAAATTAAATGCAAGTAGCCCTTGCATTACAGATTTAGTAGAAAAAAGTGATTTGCATTCATAAAAGCTGCTTTGTATAACATGTGATGAGCAGCTATCCACTAATGCCATGAAACTCTCAAAACTGTTTAATGACATAGAGACAACGTATCCTGCATTAAAACATTAGACTGGAGATTTTTTTTTAGAAAGACAACAAACATGAACAGACACAGTTATTGAAGGTTGTTGCTTCATCAATGGGTCTCCAATGAGACCATCATTATTAGCAGCTAGCTGCATCGCTAACTCTAATTAGCCATTTATTATTAATGAAGAATTGAGCCTTCCTGCTTTTAAGGACATTTGTTGTAAGGATTTAAGGGAGCCTGCAGCTGAAAATGTGGTATGTGTTCCTCCTTCTGCTAGCATGATGATTTGATGGTTGATGTATTAGCAGAGAATACTTAGGCACAACTTCAGAGCAAACTAATGATCAATCTGGGTTGATGAGTCTATGAACGTTGGCAAAGGGCCACAACACTTCTTTTTTTGCATATAATTTTCAGGGAGATGTGCATGAGGATATGCTATATGCATTTTGCTGGCAACAGAAGAACTGAAAGACTATTCATTTTTGAGTGATTACATATCAGGAAAACTAAATTTGTCCTTTTGTGTCAGACTACCATGAGTGGGCAGGTTTCTACTCTGTTTACTTGAGTCAAAGAGGTTCTGATAGTAAGTCTATGTATTGTGCCATCTATAGAGGAATGCAAGTGGCCTGAAAAATGTCACTTAAACTTAATAATGTCTTTGTGTTATGTGATTAAAACTATCAATCATATAACGTACAGCCCGAAGAACAGGAGTTCAGACTCCAGGTAACAGGAGAGCACCCATTCCTTAGGACTAACATTTTAAGAGACAGCAAGAGAGCTGGCTGGACCTAGATGTGGAGTATGCTGTTCTGAGCATAACAGTGGAAGAGTCTAAGAGCCCCAAGGCAAGAGGTGGAGGAAAGCACAAAAGGAAAAGCAAGAGGAAGGAAATCCTGTAGTTCCTTCATAACAGCCATTGTGAAGAACTCCAAGGACTATAGATGCTGGAGGTCCTTTTGGGAAGTAACCAAGCAATCAATAAATCTATACACTGCAAACAAGAGAGGGCAGAGTGGTAAGCAGGAAGGGAAACAGCCTCTTTGAGTTGCCATTTAGATGCTGGAATACAGCATCCCGAGGAAGAGAGAAGGAGGGAAGTGGGTCCACTGAACCCATGAAGAATCTGAAGTGCGAATTGAAACCCACCAAGAGAGTGAAAAGAAAAACTTCAGTGAAAAAGAAAGCAGTAGCCAGCAGTGCATTCTTCATGAGCCAAGACTCACTTCCTGACAGAAATGGTTCAAACCTGTGGACACACGGTCACGGTGATGGTAATGACTGGTGACCCTGTAAGACTCTGCGAAGATATGTGTCAGTGGAGGGAAGCAGCAGGTGTGGAGGACTGCACTGCCTGGCTGTGAGTGCAGAGGACTTAGTCCTCCTATGAGAGAGAGTGATTAGATGGGTGACATCTTGGAGATGGGCAGACTGAGCTCAGAACTCAGAACTGCTGCCAGCTTCATCTACCAGCTCCCAGCTGGGCTCAGACCTATGGAAATTGCTCAGGTGGCAGTAAGCCCAATGTGTTTTGTCTCAAGGTAGGCCTGCTGAGATTATCCACTGCCACACCAAAAAGCTACTGCTGACTTGCTGGGATAGATTGGAATGTTTGAGACTGTCTCCACAGGTTGTCTACTAGTGAAACCAGGGAGAATCCTAAAAGCAGACTGTTTTTCTTACTTTTTCTCTTTCTACTTCATTGTTTTTATATACATGTGAATGTGGTTCCTAGCCTTTTGGTCAGTGTGGTTCTGTTCTGTTCTTTCTTTTATCTCTTCCATTTGTCTTTTCCTTCAGTCTGTGCCAGTTTCCAGAAGTTTCCAGAAGATGGTGTGATCTCCCTTTGTCCTCTGACCTTACTTCTAATCTCTTCCTCTTCTTCAACTTCTCTATTTTCACCTTAATCCATGTAAATTTTAATCCCCAAGGGCAAAATTAACACATTAAGGACTTATATACTGCATATAATTTTCTGGGTTTTTTTTACAGTGTGTTATATAAACACAAATGTAATTCATACAGTTAAAAGTAGGCTATGTTTCATGCTATTGGTACCACTATAGCCAAAATTGACATAATTGTTCTAAACAGCTGTTGGTCCTGGTATTCTACCACTGAGATTGATTAAGGGTCACAGAAAATATTATGGCACATTCCCAAAGAACAAGGGACTAGGCAAAATAAGCAACAACTTTTCATCTCCCCAACAAACTACAGAGGTAAGATCTTCCAACAGACTCAAAACCCAAAAAATAGCTACACCTTTGTAGTGAATTGGTAATCAGTGGTCAATTTAAACACTAGCTGAACTAAATCAGCATGGTGCTAAGCATGGATGGCCCACCTGAGGACTATTGCCAGCATACAAGAGGAGACCTGGAGAGGAAGAGAAGTGTTGTGGGTTCTCTTAAGTGTTGTTGTTTGAAACCATTCATTCTCTTGGAGGGGCTTGTCATGTTGGCTCCCCTTATATGAACTTGGCTGTTATCATCAGATGAGTTTAGGGCCTGTTATCACCAGATGAGCTGAGAATGGCTGCAGTTCACTTTGGGAGAGCTTTAATCCTTGCTTTGAGCATTGCTTTCTGGTACCAGAGGGGAAGATACGTGCTGTGTAATCTCTGTGAGAAGTTTGTCACACTAGCTCCCTGATATGTACTCAGCTATTATCATCAGAGGAGCTCAAGACCTCATTGTCACTGAGGATGGTTGTGGCACTTTTCAGGGGAGTCCTATTCCTTATTTTGAGCATGGCTTCTTGACTCCAGTACAGAACTCTTGGCCTGCTGTCACAGATTCTTCAGCCTGGTGGCATAGACTTTCTAGCTTCCACTGCTGACCTTTGGGTCTTCCCAGTGAAGATCCATGAAATAGACTTGCATTATGCAAATTATTTCAGTGAGATTCAGGCCTTTGGCTAGATTTTCTAGGTCTTTAGTGTTGTGGAAAGTTTTCCTGCCCTTTGTTTGTATTTAACTCTTAGGTGATCATTATAAATAATTTTATAAATTATGTGGCTTATATGGAATTGTTCCCCTTGCAACCTCTGACAACAACCTGGAAGATACTTCAACAAGCAGTCATAACCTAAGGGTCTTAAATACTAGCAATAAAGCAACCTGCCATAGGCAACTTACAAACATTCCTCCAGGAATTACACTGAAAAAGAAGGAAAAGAAAATGAGAAGGCACTTAAACAAAATTCAACCCCAGACACCCAGTTCACCAAATACAAATTTAGGGAGCAATGAGGTGGAACAATCCAAAAACCTTTTTGAAGTAACAACAAAGAAATGGAATGAGGCTCTAGAAAACATGAAATTGGAAATTATCTCTCTGATAACTAAAGAAATTACCAAAATACACACCATGCATAGCAATGTTACAGCAGATACAGACAAAAAAAAAAAGATGAACTTAAGAAAATTATGGAAGCTTGGCATAGGAAAGAAATGGAACCCATAAAGCAGATTCAAGCAGATATCTCAGAGAATAAAAACTCCACTGAAAGTATTTGAAACAGATTAGGCCAATGCGAGGACAGGATTTCAGATACTGAAGAAAGGCTTGCAGTTAGCAACTAGAAAAAGAAAGATTCCTCAAAAATAACAAGGGACCATGCGAAACCAATCTAGCAGCTAGGAGATACCACCAATGACATTAAAAATATGTTCACAGACATCATGGCAGAAAACTTTACTGGTAGAGAAAAAGAATTTGACATACAGATAAATGAGGCATGTAGAACTCCAGTTAACCATGATAAAAAAAAAAAAAAAACTACAGTCAGGCATATCATAGTCAAGATTCCAGAAATTCAATGCAAGAATAGAATCTTAAAAGGTGTTAGGGAAATGAAACAAATAACCTATAAAGAAAAGTCTATCAAAATCACACCTGACTTTTCAGCACAAAACTCTAAATTCAAGAAGAGCTTGATGAAGTACTCCAGCTTCTAAAGGAAAACAACTTTCAACCTAGATTGATGTAGCCTAGAAAACTATCTTTCAAAACTGATGGAGAAATAAGATATTTGCATGACAAAGAACAGTTCAGGAAATTTAGAACCACCAAACCAGCACTTGAAAGTGTTCTGAAGGGCATTCTAGAAAGAGACAGTAAGGACTACAGCTTCATGAGCCCCAAAAGAAGGATTCTACCAGGGAAGACAAATAAGTAGAAGGAGGGGGGAAAAAAGAGAGAGCCAACCACAGGAAAATAGCACGAGAGGCATAAATCAATACATATCAGTTATAACCATCAATGCTAATGGTTTCAATTCACCAATCAAAAACACAGACTATCAGAATGGATCAAGAATCAAGATGCAACAATGTGCTGGGTATAAGAAACACATCTAATTAAAAAAAATTAATAGACTGAAACTCAAAGAATGGAAAACAACACTCCATGTGAAAGGAAATAAAAAAGTAATGAGTAACTATTATATTTGCAGACAAAGTGAATTTCAATCCAAGACTGATTAAGAGAAATAAAGAAGATCACTACATCCTCATAAAAGGAACAATCCAAGAGGAAGAGATAACAATCATAAATTTATATGTAACAAATAACAATGCACTTAACTCTATAAAACAATTACTAGTGGACATGAAAAATCAAATAAGCCCTAATACAATTGTATTGGGATACCTTAATACTCCACTGCCTCAAAACTGCAGATCAACTAGAAAAAATATTTATAATGAAATATTAGAGCTGAACCACATTTTTGAATAAATGGACTTAGTAGATATCTATAGAGTGTTCCACCCCACAACATCAGAATATACATTCTTCTCAGCTGCACACAGGATGTTTTTCAATATAAACCATATACGTGCTCATAGAACATGCTTAAGTAAATGCAAAGAATTTGGAATTAACTCATGAATACTATCAGACCACAATGCAATGAAATTGGAAATCCATGGCAAGATCTTCATAAACACATGAAAATTAAATAGCACCCTGCTGAACAAACAATGGTCCACAGATGAAATTAATGAAGAAATTAGACAGTTTTTAAAGTTCAATGATAATGACAATAAAACATACTGGAACTTATGGGCACAATGAAAGCAGTCTTCAGAAGGAAATTTATAATAGTAAGTATCCATATCAAGAAGACAAAGCAAGCAAATATAAACAATTTAATGGTAAACCTCAAACTTGTAGAGAAAAAGAGTAGGTTAAACCAAAAGCTCATATGAGGGAGGAAATTATAAAAATCAGAGCAGACATTAATGCATTGGAGACTAAAAAAAAAATCCAAAATATCAAAGAATAGAAGAGTTGATTATTTGAAAGATTAAATAAAACAGACAAATCCTTAGTCAACCTTATCAAAAAAAGGAAAGAAATATTCAAATAAATGCAATTAGGTGTGAAATCAGAGCAAATGCTGCAGAAATTCAGAATATCATCTATAACTACTTTGAAAACTTGAATTATAATAAGATGGAAAATACAGAAACAATGTACAAATTCCTAGACACATATGAATTACCAAAGCTGAATCAAAAAAATATAAAAATCCTAAATAAACCAATACCAGTCAATGAAATCAAAGGTGAAATTTAAAACCTATCAACAAATAAAAACCCAGGCCCTAATGGTTTCACTGCTGAATTCCACAAAAAATTTAGAGAAGACCTAGCACCACTACTTCTCAATCTCTCTAATGAAATTGAAAGGAAAGCAATATTCCCAATTTCATTACTGGAACAATTACCTTGATACTAAAATCAGAGAAGGATGCAAATAAGAAAGACAAAAACAGGCCAATCTCCCTAATGAACATACATGAAAATACCCTTAATAAGATACTGGAAAATTGAATGCAGCAAATATTCAAGAAGATTATACAACATGATCCAGTGGGATTCAACCCAAGAATGCAGGGATGGTCCAAAATATGTAAATCCACAAATGTAATAAATTATATTAACAGAGCCAAGGACAAAAATCATATGATCATCTCAATAGATACAGAAAAAACTTTCGACAAAGTCCAGCACCCATCCACGTTAAAAACCCCACAGAAATTTGGAATAAATGATCTTTATGTTAATCTGATGAAAGCCATCTCTGACAAACCAATAGCCAACATCATACTAAATAGAGAAAAACTGATGACTATCTCTTTAAAATCAGGAACAAGACAAGCATGCCCACTGTCTCCACTCATATTCAACATAGTCCTGGAAGTTTTAGCTGGTGAAATTACTCAAGAGAAATAAATAAAAGAAATGAAAATATGAAAAGAAGAATTTAAACTATCATTATTTGCAGATAACATGGTATTTTAAATAGAAGAGCCCAAAAACTCCAACAAATGACTATTAGATTTAATAAGCAAATTCAGTAACATAGCTAGATACAAACCCAACACTCAAAAATCAATTGCCTTGCTGTACACAGATAACAAACTCACTGAGAAAGAAATCAAGGAAACAACAGCATTCATAATGGCAACCAAAAAAATGGTATACCTGGGAATCAATCCAACAAATGATGTAAAAGACCTCTACATTGAAAACTACAGTACTCTGAAAAAGAAGATTGAAGAAGATATTAGAAAATGGAGATATATTCAGTGCTCTTGGGTAGAAAGAATAAATTTATTGAAAATAGCCATACTTACAAAACTGTTACACAGATTTAATGCAATCTCAATCAAAATTCCAATAGCATTTCTCACAGAATTAAAGAAAATAATACTAAAATTAATCTGGAGCCAGAAAAGACCTAGAATAGCAAAGGCATGCTTGGGCAACAAAGACAGGATTGGGGCATCACAATCCTTTATTGGAAATAATGCTATAAAGCTACTGAGAGAAAAACAGCATAGTACTGGGCAAAAAAATCACACCCAAAGATCAGTGGAACAGATTAGAAGATGCAGAAACAACTCCAGACACACTAATCCACCTTATCTTTGACAAAGGTGCCAAATATATTTACTGTAAGAAAGACAGCCTCTTTAATAAATGGTGCTTAAAAACTGACTTCACACATGATGAAGATTTAAACTGTACCCATGTCCTTTTACCATGAACTAAGTTAAGATCAGAATGGATCAAAGTTCTTAATATCAAAACAGAAACATTAAATCTGCTGGAAGATAGAGTAGATAAAACTCTTGAAGATAATGGTTTAGGGAAAGACTTTATGAAAAAAACACCAGTTGCACAAGAACTATCACAAAAATCAACACCTGGGATCTCACCCTATTGAAAAGCTTTTGTACAGCAAGAGAAACCACAAACAGAATGAAGATACAATCCACAGTGTGGGAGAAAATGTTTACCAGTTGTTCCTCAAACAGTGGATTACTATTGAGAACATAAAAAGAACTAAAAAAAAAAATCAGTCCTCTCAGATTTAAAAACTCAATCCAAAAATGAGAATCTGAGATGAAGAGATACTTCTCAGATGAAGAGATACAAAAAGAAAATAAATATGCTAAAAAAATGCTCAACATCACTAGTCCTTCAAGAGATGCAAATTAAAACAACACTGAGATTCCACCTCACCCCAGAAAGAATGACTATTATCAAGAAATCAACCAGTAACAAATGCTGGAGGGGTTGTGTGGAAAAAGGAACCCTTCTCTGGTGTTTGTGGGAGTGCAACCACTGTGGAAATCAGTGTGGAGATTCCTCAAAAACTAGGACGAGAGGTCCCATTTGACCCACGTATTCCACTTCTGGGAAGCCTCCCAAAAGAATTAAAAACACCATTCCACAGTGATAGATGTGAACTGATGCTTTTAGCAGCACAATTTGTAATAGCTAGATTTTGGAAACAACCCAAATGCCCATCAACTGAGGAATGCATAAACATGATGTGGCATTTTGTATAATGGAGTACTAGTCAGCCATAAAGAAGTATAAACTGGAGAATTTTACAGTTAAATGAATGCAACTTGAGAATGTACTCATAAGTGAAACAAATCAGACACACATGTGTAAACATTGTATTTTCTCACTAGTTTGAGGAGCTGAAACAACATATGTATATGTATATGTATATGTATATATGTATATAAAATAGATATGATAGTTTAAAAAAGTATAGACTCCTGATAAATTTTTGCCTACAAATCTCTGTGAGGAGATGGGTGCAGTCAATATACATATTCTTCTTAACACAGAAGTGAGATACTACAAGGATAAATCACTGGCCAGAATCTATGATTTATGAAAAAAATTTCTTTTAGAAAAACATTCACCATTAGCAGCACATTTCAGTGACAAAGAATGGGTTGCAAAATTTGCTTACTAATGTGACATGTTCAACCTGTTTAATGAACTCTATTTGTTGTTTAATGGGTAATGACCACAAATCAGCAGTTAATGTGACTACATTTAAACTCAAACTGGAGTTATGGTGATGATGAATGAAGACTATACATTTTTATAGTTTATATCTAGGTGTCATTACCAAAGCTTCATGCACTTAAGTGTGGGGGGTGTGAGTGAGTCATGCAGGCTTGATAATTATTAGTGAACTAATCCACTGATGAGTTTATAGCTAAATGTGATGCTAGGAGATGAAGCTTGGTCAGAGGAGGTGGGTCACTGAGGGTGCGGTCTCTATCTCTTCTTCTGTCTCTCTCTGTCTCTGTCTGTCTCTGTCTCGGTTTTTCTCTGTCTCTCTGTCTCTCTCTCTGTCTCTCTCTCTCTTCTCTGCTTCTTGGTTGCCATGCCATGAGAATTTTCCTCTCTCATGCCCTTCTGCAATACCCTCTGTTGAAGCCAGCTAACTTGTAGGGAGACTGGTCAAATGAGTGGTTAAACCTGAGTGAAATAAGGAAGGACCTAGGGGAACAAGATTGCCCATGCTCCTTGAATGGATGGTTAAGAGATTAGATCAGAATCTTAAGGATAACAGTCAATAAATAGCATTAAGACCAAGTCACTGTCAGAAGTGTTTGCTTTGGTGATTGTGCCACTTCTGCCCCAATAAGATTACCAAAACTAGGTTGACATTTGTCATGTAACAATTCATCCAATTCTGGGCCTGTCCCCTGACAAAAGCACCTATACAATACATTGCAAAATTATTTTCTTCTATATTTTTTCTCATGTCCTTGAGTTACAAATAAATAACTGCAGAAGTACCAGTTGGTTTCTGCTCCTCTGAATCTCTCTTATCTAGTAAGCAGTCCCTCTGTGTTCTTGGTGATTGAACTAAATCTTATCTTTGAGAAATCTTCATCCCCTGTGCATCCATGGTGACAAACTGTGACACCAACTATTGATGGAAAACTGTAAAATATGAATCAATAATATACCTCCCATTATTTAATTTGTGGAGTTTGAGTATTATGTCCCAGCAATGAGAAAACTAATAAAGATTTTGGTCAAGGGAGTGAGGTTATTCCTGTGATGCCACTTGACCATGTGGTCCAGAAGCCTTTGGATGTGATTTGTAGGAGAAATTTGGAAAGATTTGGAGATGTTGGATGTCAAACCATCCCTAGAATGCTGTAAGATGAACTCCATGGAAGATTCTGGTCTGTATTCAGAAGATCACAATGCTAATAAAAAAAGCAAAAAAAAAAAAAAAAACAGACTCAGAAGATTTCCCTTAAATATAAGGATTTCATTGACCCCATGCCATCTGTGTTATGCTGTGTTGGAGAATGTGTCTACATTTTTCTTCAGTCCTGAGATTTTGAGGAAGATTTAAGATTAAACCAATGGGCTGATTAATTTGGCAGAGGAAATTTCAAGACAACCTAGATAAATGTGGCTTGATTACTGTTAGAGGTTTTCAGTCAGCTCTACATTGAGAATCAAGAGCAAGTACCTCAACAGAATGATTTAAGAAATTTTGAGTTTGGCCAGGAAGAATGCTCTGGTAAAGTTGGGGCCTGAAAAAATGAAACAGAGGATGGTTTGGTTTCTAAAATGAATAGCATTAAAAGAAAGCCAAATAGCTTACTATAAGACAACAGTAAAAATGCCTTGAGGGAGTATGAGGAAGGAGTAATCCCTACCCACCCCTGTGTCAACTCAAAATTTCAAATATGACTTTGCTTTGGGCACAGCATCCTGCTGGAAAACAGAGACCTAGAGAATTGATTCCTCCTCACAATTCAGTTTACCATGTTCAGTCATCTAGGCAATTGGAGGCTTCTACTGTCTTGATGTAAAATGGCCTGGCTACTGCTCTAGCTGCAACAGAACTTGGTATTATCCACATGATGTTGGTTTTATGCACAAACAAAAAGTAATAGTCATTGGATCAGGGATGCTTCCACCCAGATTTTGGAAGAAGACCTCGGATAACAGGCAGCATACCTCTGAGAAGGCAGTGGACAAAGCTGTGAGAGTGAAGCCAAAAGTGCTGTGGAGACCCGAGGACATTGGAAAAGTCAGGAACATGGAACACCTAAGGAAAGCCACAAGCAGTGAGCAAAGTCATCCAAAAGAGAAGTCACCAGGGCTACAAAGTCCAACAATGTCATTGGAGTGGGATTTCCCTCAGCCCTTGGGAGTTTTCATATTTTATGCTCCCCCCATTTCTCCCTTTTGGAATGGAGAGATTTACTCTGTGCTTTGTAGGTTGGAAAGTTTAATTTTGTTTTCATTTTCACAAAAACTAACACCTAAGATTTTGCCATAAATCTATCTCAGAGAAGACTCTGAACTTGGACTTTTCTGCAATGCTAAAAGTGTTAAACTTTGGCAACTCTTATAAATAGACTAAATGCACTTTTAATATAGATATGGGTGGGGGTTAGGGATAGAATGTTACGGTATATATATCTAGAGGTCTCCCAAACCTGATGTGCTTATAAATGGGACTTTTCTGGGGTAATTGCAGTTGTTAGATCATTGGGACTGTGATAAATATCAGTCAATTAATTTACTGAAGGATTTATAGCTAAATGGAATATTGGGAGGTAAAGCATGGTCAAAAGAGTTGGGTTAATGGGGGCATGATCTGAAGGCATGTATCTCCCTCCTTCCCACACAATCTCTGTTTCTCCTTCCTGCATGCCATGCCATGAGCAATTCTCTGCCATGTGCCTCTGCCATGCCTTCCTGCCTTGAAGCCAGCTTGCTATGGACTAAAACCTCTAGAAACTGTGAGTCGAAATAAACTTTTCCTCCTTTAACTTGTAGGTGATGAATAATTTGTCTCAGCAGTGAGGACATTATCTAGCACAACTTGTTTGAAACATTGGCAGATTTTGAGAGAGACTGAGCTGGGGCCTTCTTTTTCCAGCTGGTGCATCATCATATCTCTTAGCTTTTCAAAAATTTGAGCATTAATTTTAAGCCACAAAAGATTTTTAAAGTGGGAAGAAATAGACACATGATTCATTTGTGAATAAATAAGGTGAATCAATCTTGTACGTACTAGAACAGGACCAACAGCTTGGTATTGCCAATGATGATGGCCTCAAAAGTACGTTTGAGACAATTTCAAATCTCTACATATTTAGGTCGAAGTAAACGTGGAATATCCTCATAAAACCTCAGAAGTACTGAAAAGTCTGTTTCCATTGCCTTAGCCTATTTTGTCAAGCAGCATTCTTTACAGTGATAACAACCAAAATGAGATTATGGAGGAAACTCAATGGAAGCAATATATTTTGGGTGTCACTGTCTCCTGTTATCCCCAGATGGGATCATTTATATCCAGAAAAGTCACACTCCTGTCTTTCTAATTCTGCATTCTTTCATTACATATTACAATGCAACAATTATAGGAATAAAGTGTAAAATAGTTCTGAAGCTCTTAAATCATTCCAACCTCTTCACCACCTTTGTGGAACAACTGCCTTCCATGAAACAGGTGCCAAAAAGTTGGGGACCAATGAAGCATAGAACAAATTGAAATCCTTTAGTCAAAGAAGCTAAGGAAAATCAATTATCAAATCATCTTAATAACTGACAAATAAAATGGCAGGCAAATGTTTTTGACCTAATTGTAGTTAAAGAGATGGTTTATAGAAATTATCAGGAAAATACTTGTAGATAGTCAGCTAATGAAGGAACTCAGTATGTTATCAAAGGAAATAAGAATGGAGAACCAGAAAACTAACAGAAATTGTTTTAATATAAAAGCATCAACTAGTGTGGAGTCAACATTCAGATTCAGGATCTGTTGACAGAAGAGGTGGCCAGATCCCATTAAAAAAGAATGCTGTGATATCACAGAAAGTTCACCACAAATGTGTCCCCAGAGAGATCTATGCCTTTTAGTTAAGTAGTTGTGTATAAAAGGGAATAAATATTTTGTGGCCTCTTGAAAACACACTTATAACATCTTTATGACTATCTTGGTGATAAGTGAAGTCCTGCCAAACTGCAATTTGTGGATACTGGAATTATAAATCCAGCTGGTGGTTTTTTTATAATCCTTAAATATATAATTATAATGAAAATACTTAGTATTTGGCATTACACCCACATCGATTCCTTTGGAAGAATTGCTACATTAATTATTTAGCGTGAATCTCATTTCAATGTCTTTGTCAGAAGGTTCAAATTTTTCGTAGACTATAGATAAAATGAAGATACTGAAAATACTTTCCTACAAATGCTGCAAAATGAAAACAATAATTCAGTTATAGGCACCACATTAATTAATAATGCTTTGTTTTGTTTTGTTCTGATTTTTTGAGATGGTATCTTGCTATGTAGTCCAAGGTGCCCTTGAGCTCACTGTGTAGCCCAGGTTGGCCTGGAACTCATGACAATCCTCCTGCCTCAACCTCTCAATGGCTGGGATCACAGGCATCATGCACCATCAAGCCCAGATTTAATTAATAAGGTTTAGAGGAATTCAAAGATAATGGGCTCATTATGTCATAATTTTATTTACCAGTCTTCTCCATGCAGAAATCAGAAGGATCCTGAAGGATGATTTAATTCTCCACCAACTGAAACTGTAGTACTAGTCTCACTTGCTGTGTTTCTAGAACAAGTTGTTACACTCTTGTGTGTGGGTGTACAGCATTAATTTGGTGAATAATTTTTTCATTATATTATCAGAAAAGCAAATTATAAATAGCTCATATTTACCCAGGACCAGTATGACATGCATTTCTAGTTGTGTTCTTCTGCCCTCCATCACTTTATTTCAGGAAGAGATATTGGCCAGTTAGATATTTCACTCATTGGTCCACTGATCCATTATATTATAGGAATTTGACAAACCAAGAAATAACTGAGGGTCTAGTATAATAAATTCAGCCTGAAGTATATGAGTTCTATCACAGAAAGATCAGTGATCTGATGCACAATATTTACTATTAGTAGAAAGCACTTTTTTCCTCACAGTGCATAATTACGTATAAAATAAAGCAGAAATTCTTAAATTTGAATGTGATAAACATGGATTTGAAAATTAATTTTCAAGCACCAAAGTTTTGTAATATAGCTAAAATAAACAATTTGAAATGACACTGTTTACATAATTTATTGTTCCAAGCAGAAACATTAAGATTTGATCTCTTTGGTTTCCAAATGGGTCTCTATTAAATTATACATTTTAATGACTTACAGACCCAGATTCTTTTAGCAGTTGAATTTGATTGCTTGTGGTAATAATCAATGTAGAAAATCAACTTCAAATTTCATACAAATGATAATTGCTTGATGGGATAACATTGTTAGAATTAAAAATTTTCCAAAGAAAACAATTAAATTGTTAAATCTTTAGCAAAAGGAGTTAGCATAGTAAACTATTCTAACTTTGTGAATGTTAAATGATTTTATGGAAGCTTTTGTGCATGATGGAATTAATAAACCAATACATGTTGAAAATATACTTTAAATAACCTAATTATGGTCAGTTTGATTGGCTAGGGTAATCACAGAACACAATAATACTGATACTTTCAAATCCAGAGTAGCTTTTCTCACAGCTTTCACTTAATCATGTATTTCTATTCTTAAAGTAAACAATAGTGTAAAATTAGTTTCAAATAATTTCATCATTATCCTTTCTTCAACTGTTTTATGTAGAAACAGCTTACTTAATTATCATCTATTTCCAAACACATTATCTGTTGCACTTTTTGTCATATTTATTAACACAGAATGTGTCTGTATTTTAAATTTTAAGGAAAGCTCCAATGACACTGCTGTTCTTTCAGTATCACTTTTGTTGACAAAGTCCATCAAAATCTTTAAAAGTTCACACTTAAAGTAAAAAAAAATGGATTTAATTATACTATTAAATTATTGAGAATGAATATTTTTAAATTACGTGGACATATTAAAAATTCATTTAGAAAGTGACCACTACTGGGATTCTTGTGCATTAAATCTTTTCAGAATATTCTCAGGTGTTTCTAATAATTTAAAATATGTGAAGTTTTTCTAAATATGGTTATTACATGTTGCATATTTTAAAACATGTAGTAAATTTATCTGCTTTAAATATACATTCTGACAAAATATATATAGTTTTCTAAATTAATATTGAGCAGTTAATTAAATATATTTCCATTATTTAATCTGAATCATCCATAATCTGTGATCTTTAAATTTTAAAGCATTTCTTTGAAAAGAAAACAAGTCATAAACACAATGAATTATACATAAAAAATGATACAATAAGCTTGTGATTGCTTTAAATAACTTAGTTTCAATAAAATATTATATTAGCAATACTAACAATAATAAGGTCAACTTCAGTGTTATGTAGTCTTTAATTGTCTTCATTTTTATTATATTAGATGGATAAAAGACAAGAAATTCACACTTTTTGCTGCATGTTGGGTAAAACATAGAATTTAAAACTTTTCCTCTGTTTATAATAAATTATGAGTTCTGCTAACAAATGATTTCATAATAAAACTTATTTCAGAATACTTATTTTTGGCATGATATAAATTTTGATTTTTATTCTATATCAACATTTTTATTTGTGCAAAAGCAGTCATTTATAAACATCATTTCATTTCCATTTATAGGAGTCTGGCTGAAAAAAAAGATACAAGCAAGTAATGTTCTGAATTGATAATGTTCTGAATTGATGATTGTATTACTGAATGTTTTTCATATATATAGATATATGAAATATAGATATATCATATCTATCTATCTATCTATCTATCTATATATCTCATCATTCATGGATGTTGTTTTCGTCATTTCGTATTAAGACCTGTAGGAGTTTTATTAAGGAAAATGCACCATTCTATTACAGTTTGGACTATTTTGATTCTTAAAGATGTTTTTAGGTGACATAAAAATTAAGGAAATGATTTCTAAACAACCAATAGTGGATGAAAATAGTCTCAATTCCCATTTTATTTATGTAAAAATGAGTAAGCAGAAGGTTGATTTATTTTTTACAGTAACATAGTTTAGAAAGACAAATGTGAGGTTTCCTGGATGTGATGTATTACTCATCCTTTTTATTATCTTCTTGGAATTGTGTGGCGAAATTTTTAAAAATTTTTTTAATTCTGCTATTGACTAAAATAGTTTTCAGCAACTTGAGCACAGGGATTCTGAAAAACACATTTCTAGAAAATCAACTTCTAAAAAATAAAATGTACAGAATTAGTAGAAAGTACAAAATTTATGCTTTAAAACTATTAAGGTTAAATATATACATATATATATATATATATATATATATATATATATATATAATTTAAAGCAATTAGTTGAGCCCTAACAAGAAATGCTTTGTTTTAGAATTTCAGTAAGTAAAGGCTAATGCAATAATAAACTGTTCTTTACTCTTGAAGACCAAACAAAATGAATAAACTATGAACAGCTTGTTATATTGTGGTTCTACTTTGTATTATTTCCTTATACAATTGGCTAAGAGCCCAAGTCAAACAAATACTCACTGAGTTACTTAGCTTCTGGTCCTCAGCCACCAACTGTTTCAACAGCATTATTCTGTCAAATGTTCCCTTTTTCTAAATTGAAAAGTGTATTGATTCTCCTTCATTGTAATTGGCTACAGGAGGTATAATTTTAATGTTTGTACAATGAATAGTTTCACTAACACGAAGAACTCCTACTGTTAGTTTGAATGGTTCTGTATTTCTTGATTATCCAGAAAAGAGATTGTAAATATTATTAAAGCAAAGAAAATTGATGTTCTATATCATATTTTAGTATATTTCACTCCCAAAGTATCACAGGAGAGGACAAACACTAAAAACAAAAAACAAACAAAAAAAAGCTTTATAGTATTTTTATACAGGAAGCAACTGAATAGATCCTGTTTATTGCTGAAAAAGATACATGGAAAGTTATAACTTTTAAAATTTTCATATTTTCATTTTTTATTTTAATGCAAATTATATAAATATGTATTCATTAAATATCTATTAAAATACAAAATCTATTATTTGTAACCACATTTATGTGTTTATTAATACATAAAGATAACATTTATTTTTTATTTTAAAGAGAAAAAATAAAAGCAGTGATACAGAATTTCAAAGCAAGATAATTGACAATGGCTAAGATACTGCATATTGTTATCTTCAAAGTATTTGCTCAGATTACAAGATATAGGCATGAAAAATTGATCAGTCAACATAAGCACAAACCATTCTTTTCAATGAACTAATAGAAATTGTTAGCATAATTGTCTAGCTACCTTGTATATATACATATTCTTTTTTCTTTTTCCTTTCTTTTCTCTGTCCTGCCATCCCAGTTGTTCCTTCCTTTTCAGCAGTTCCTTCCCCTTTCACACACCTATTGTAGATTTTATATCTTATTTATGCTTTCCATCTCTTTCACTAGGGAGACAATATATTTACATATGTGAGTCTGATTTATTTCACCTATGAATATAGTGTCCAGTTGGATCCATTTACCTGTAAAAACTTTGAGTTTCCTTTACAACCGAGTAGTACTACAGTGTATAAAAAAATCACATATTTTTTATCCATTCCTCAGTTGATGGGAATTTAGGTTGTTCCCAAGATTTAGCTATTATAAATTGTGTTGCTACGAACATGGGTGCTCATGTATCTCTGTGTTATGATGTTTTTAATTGTTCTGGGAAAATACCCAGAAGGAGAATAGTTAGGTCAAATGGAACCTCCAATCTTAGATTTTTGAGGAATCTTCACACAGATATTCAAAGTGATTTTAACAGTCTACACTCCCATGAAAAGTAGAAAGGGTTCTTTCTTCCCCAAATCCTCTCCAGCATTTGCTATTGTTTGATTTCTTGATGATAGCCATTGTTATTAGGCTGAAATGGATTCTCAGTGTTTTTTTAACTTGAATCTCTCCAGTGACCAGTTAGGTTGAACATTTTCTCATATATTTATTTGTTGTTTGTATTTCTTCTTCTGAGAAGTGCATATTTATCTCAGCTGCTCATTTTTGGATTGGGTCTTTGAATTTGGGAGGTCTAATTTTTTTTTCAGTTACTTATATGCTCTAGAAGTAAGTCCTTTGTCTGAGACACAATTGGCTGAAATTATTCCCCACTCTGTGGGTGGTCTTTTCACTGTGTGAGTGATCTTTAGATGTGCAAAAGCTGTTTAATAAGATGAGATTCCATTTGTCAATTCTTTGAAGTATTTCCCATGCAGTTTGGGTTTAGTTCATAAAGTCTCTACCTAATCCTGTCCTCAAGTTTTCTCCCCAGCTTGTCATCCAGTAGACATAGTGTTTCTGTTTTAATATTTAGATCTTTGATCCATTTTGACTTTAGTTTAGTGTATGGTGATAGACATGGTTCTAGTTTTAGTCTTTGTCATATGGAAAGCCAGTTTTTCCAGTACCATTTGTTATCGAGGCTATCTTTCTTCCAGTGAACATGGTTGGCCCCTTTGTCAAAGATAAGGTGACTGAGTGTGTTTGTAGATGTGCCTGCATCTTCTAAAATGTTCCACTAATCCTCAGGTCTTTTTTTTTTTTTGCCTGTACCATGCTGATTTTATCAGAGTAGTTTTGTAGAATAATTTCAAGCCAGGGATTGTGATTTTTACCTTGCTTGTATTGCCCAACATTGTCTCTGCTCTTCTATGTCTCTTCTGTTTCCAAATGAATTTTAGGAATGTTTTATGAGGTATGCTAATAGTATTTTGATTGAGATTGTATTAAATCTATATAAAAATTTTGGGAGTATGGCCACTTTCCCATTGTTGTTTTTGCCTATCCATGAGTAAGAGATATCTTTACATTTTCTGCTTTCTGCTTCATTCTTCTTTTACAGAGTATAATTTTCAATGTATAGATCTTTTACTTCCTTTGTTAGATTGCTTCCTAAGTATTTTATTTTTTTAGATGCTATGATGAAGAGTGTTGTTTCCATAATTTCTCTCTCATGAAGTTTGTTATTTGTGTACAGGAATGCTATTGATTTTTCAGTGTTGACTTTGTATCTAGCAACATTACTGAATTTGGTTATTACATCTAGAAGTCTTTCAATGGAGTTTTGGGGATCTTCTATGTGAAGCATCATATCATCTGCAAATAATGATAATTTAACTTCTTCCTTTCCTATCCTTATTCCTTTTATTTCTCTCATCTTATCGCTCTGGCTAGTGATTTCAGAACTATATTGAATAGGTGTGATGAGAGTGGACATTATTGTCTTTTTCCTGATTTTAGAGTGAAAGCTTTCAGTTTTTGTCCATTTAGTATGATGTTGGCTCTTGGTTTGATATAGATACCATATCAGATTGAGGTAAAGATGATCTATTCCAAAAAACAATGCTTAATATTAAAAAACTGATATTCTAAATTTGTAAGAAGTCCTAATCAAATTTATCATAATAATGGCATTTAATGATGTGGATATAATTTTTATTTTTTTTAAATTATTTTTTATTTTTGGTTCTGAGAATCATACCCTGCTGCCAGGCAGGAGCTGTGCCACAGAGCTATATCTCTGGCCCTAAAACATTTTAAATTTGTAAAAGCTGCACATTAAATGGGATATCTCACAATGATTCATTGAAATAAAACATAATGCTGTTGAATATAAAATTATAGTAGATTTTTAAACTATTAAGAATGTCTCATATGTGTTTTCATTATTTATCCAAAAGAATATCAAGACCAAGTAGGAATTTATTCCAGGTAAGAAAATTTTTTAAATCAATGTAATCTAATATATCAATAGGTTAATGGAAAAACTTTACAATCTTATCAACTGATAACAAAAATTTGATAAAATGTAGCATTTGTGATAAAAACTTTGTCTGAATATTTCCATAGATACTTACTAGGATAGAAGGGACTTTGTTCATGTATGTAAAGCATGAAGACAAACAACTAACTTCATATTTAATAATAAATATATTTAAGATAATTTTCATCTAAAATCGAGAAAAATATATGGACACAATATCATTTGCAACTACTATTCAATAGCATATTGAAAATCTTCCTTAGGAAAAAGTCATAAAATACAGTAAAGTTACATGGAAATGGAAAGAAAATTAAAGATATTTTGATTCACAATTGGCATATAATCTTTTACTCAGGGCTGCAGAAAAGAGTACCAAACTCTGTGATTTAAGCAACAGAAATTCATTTTTTCACAATTATGAATACAGGTAGTCCTATAACAAGAGGTGTAGAAAGTTGATTTCTTCAACTGTCTGTTATTGGCTTGTAGGTCTCCATCCCTCTGCTACATATCTTCACACAGTCTTTCATGTCTACTTGTCAATGCCTCAGTTTCCTCTTCTTATAAGTATACCAGACATCGTAGGTTGTGATCCACTCTAATAATTTCATTTTTACTAAATTACTTGTTTAAACACAGTCAAACTCTCATCAACTGGAAATGGGACTTCAGCACAAGAATTATGGAGTGATGTATATCAGTCCATAACAATATAGGTAACAGTTCTCAAAAAGTTATCAAACTCCAGGAATTACAATCAGTCATAGAAAGATGAATGTATAAATTTGTCAATATATGTTTAATTTTTTTATTGATATTAACAAAATAATTTGAAGAGTAAATTTTTGAGAAATATCATTTACAGTAACACTATTGACTTTCAGATACAGAACTGAAAATGTAAACTACAAAGGAAAGAAACTAGGTGGAACTTTATGAAAATTATAACATTATGCTCAAAGCACTGCATCTGAGTTCCAATATCACATGAGATTGAAAGAGAGAGAGAGGGAGACACAGAAACAGAAACAGAGAATGTAAAGTCAAGCCATAAACTGATAACACATTTTCAGTATGTTTTATCAGATTAACATGTATACAAAATATACCAAAAAATCTAACTTGATAATGAGGAAAATATTTGATAAGATGTATTTCTAGTAAAGATATTCAAATAGATAATAAGCATAAGAAAGATTATCAGCATCATATGTCATTAAAGAAATACTAATTCAAAACAAGTAATAGGACTGAGTTCTATTAAAATTATCTTATTCTAAAATCTGACAATAGCAATAGAGGTTTTTTAATTTTTTTGGAGTGAAACTACTTTATATGATGCAGTGGTGTATGGTGGTACTGCACTGTTGTGGAAGCACCCAAAACAACAGCATAAACTTTAGTTATGTAAAATGCATAACATGCAAATTTTAATGATTAAAATATATAAGCATATGGAAATTTAAAAAATTATTTAGTAGGTCAAAGGATCCAATTATGAAATTCAGAATGTGATGTATTACATTAGCTTTTACATATTTATGAAATAACTTCACTGTAGAAAGTGGAGGAAATAGACGTTGACTGGAGCAACATGAAAAGTAGATTTTGAAGAACTGCATGCAAAAGACTGTATTTTGTCCTTTTATTGTAGTTCATAGAGTCATTTTACATGAGGTGTGTTTACATATTTTAAAAGCACTGTTTGTCTATCATGGAACTGAACTGCTTATGTAAATGGATGCAAGGTGATGAGAACCAGAAATTGTTGCAGAGAAAGATCATAAGTTAGCATAAAAAAACAGCTAGAATTTTCCCTGTGATAATGTGCTAGATTAGAGACATTAGTAGGAATTCTCCTTTTCTTTAATGTAATAAAGATGGTTTTATATATAATAACTTATTGATATTTTTATATCCAGTTTACTGTATTCATAAATTATTACATTTCTCTGTCAGGTCACATTTTCTATATGTAAAAATATATTAGCGATAAGTATATGGGTACTGAAATTTTCGTTTCTAATGCCTTTGTCCAACAAAAACAGCCAGAAATCTTGGTGACTGATTTTACTGGGAAGACAAGAAAGAAGCAAGATTCTTCTGAAACATTTTACAGTGCCAGAAAGTAAGACTGTAGATCACACAAGCACACACTGCAGGACAGACCCAGGAACCAGTTGAAGGACCTCCTCTAGTCAAAGTTGTAGTGACTTATCCAGAAATATGATATAGTACTGGGTTATAATTAAAAGATTAAAATAAGTACCCAAGAATTTATACTGATGTATACAAATGATGAATAAATGAATCAGTGATGTAAAAGAAAATTTTCACACACACACAAATTTCAAATAATTCATATAGATACATGTATTTTAAAGGTGAGCCTAATTCTTTACTTTGTAAGCACAAGGCATGCACAATGACTGTTTCTAAGGACTATATTATGGAAAAGAGAAAAAAGAGTCTATAGTAGTCAAAGCTGAAAATCACTACTTTAGCGAAGTGTTCAAGTTAACATCTCCAGCAATAAATTGTATTAAGTCATTTGATGACTTATGGCTGTCCAAATAAACCAAAATATTAAGTGATGAAGTTGTTACTTTATGTCTGTGATTTTCCTCTAAAATTCTGAAGCCTTAGTCTGAAAATGAGGTAAAAAATCAGAAAAATTTCAATAGTAGAACATTTTAGAGACTACTTTATCGTTTTTCTTCAAATTTCAAAGCAATTTGTAAAAAAGATAGTAAGAAAAATTGCCACAGTCTGAAAAACCTGATGAAACAGAAGAACCAAAGGAACATGGTATTTTGTATGGGATTCTAAAATTAGAAAGAACATGAGTTAGAAAATAAGTAAGCTGAATAAAGTATTACTTTAGTTTATAATAATATTGCAATATTAGTTTTTTGTGCCAAGTGTACCATATTAATGAAAAATATTAAGAGAAAATTAGATGTGAGATAGTTGGGAATTGTCAAGCTATAACTTTTTCTATAACACTAAAACTATTCTTTAAAAAACTAAAGAAAATGAATGAATAAAAAATGGATGTCTGTGACTTCTACAAACACAATATAATTTCTAACTCTTGTAGATTTGACATACATTGGTAAATAATAAATACACGTTTGAACTTTAATTGAAATTAACTTGGAGAATTAGAATCAAATTACTGAAAATGAGTTATAGTTTATCTTTCCATTAAATATAAAATCTTTATAATTAAATTGTAAAATTCCAGGTTTTATGCTTCATAAGGTGAAAAACTCCATTCAAAAATTACTTTACCTTGCAAATCTTTAGAATAGTATGTGATTATAAACCATCAAATGTTTCACAGGTATTTACAACTGTCAAAATAGAAATGCATTTCTCTATTATAATTTATCTTCTCTTTTTAACCATCAAAGCTAAGGATATTAATTTTATTTTAGTTTCTGCCTGAAATATAAATTACAGTTCAGATATGTGGATACACTTAAATTTAACACTTAATTTCTTTTATATTATCTATAAAATTCTATTTTTATATAATGCATTCAAGATAATACATTACCAGATTTTTTTCACAATTACATTGCATTTTGCAATAGATATTGCATACAGAAGCAAAAGAAATGTTTTTTATTTGAAATTCTTACTATTTACTTCGAGACATACTTTCTCAGCCTATTAGTCCAAAGCATGTGAGACATAAACAGCATTCCCTTCTCATCCATCAGAGATTCACTTTTCAATAGGCCATTTCCCTTTAATTTATATCTCATAGAATGCATTGTTAGTTTCCATAAATTGATTTTCATACCTCTAAATTCAAATACTTGAATTGTGATTATTATTTACTTAGAAAATCAATTTTTTCCCTATAAGTGAAAATAATGCTAAGATTGCAAAAGACAATGCAATTAGTCTATTAATTTAACTACCACATTGTAAGTGGGCTACATGTTTAGAAACCTGACAGTATCTCAAAGGAGCTGATGGTATTACTTTGTTTATAGGCAGAAGAAAGTGACGATTTCAGTCATACAGCCATAGGGACCTTAATTCTGTCAGCAACCATTGATTTTGGAAGAGAACTGCAAGTCTCAGATAACACAACTGAGTGTAAAGAACTGAATTTCATGATAGTGTTACCTGAAGTGAAGAATGCAGTTCATCAGTACTTAGAAATCTGACCCAGATATTAAATAATACATTCACATAAATTGCTAAATTTGTAAGAATCCAATACATGATAATAGAACATCAATATAGATATTTTGTTAAGTAAATAGAACAGTTTGATTAAATAAAATCCTGGTGTGTTATATTGACTGGATTAACAAACACCAATGAAGATACTAAAATCACATCTAACTATGCCTGTGTGGGTCATGGAAGTTTGACTCTACATATAATATATAGTTTGACTCTACATATAATATATATATATATATATATATATATATATATATATATATCCTACCTCATTTTATATACAATTTTATATATATATTATATATATATAATATATATGCTACCCCATTTATATATAATATATATGCTACCCCATTTTCACTACCATTGTTCCCAGAAGCCATCATCTGTGCATTTTTGCTCTTCATTTTCCATATACCAATCTTTTCCCTTGTAGCCAGCTGATCATGGAGTGAAAACCATGAAATTACAAGCAAAATTAAAACTCATTTATTGTGGGTGGTATTATCTCAGAGACTAGAAATCTAATACAGAATTGAATAATTATATAGCATATACATAATATATACCTATAATATAATGTATTTTATTATACTGGTGACATTTTTCTCATAGTGTGTTTTTTCAGTAAATTATATTAATCTTTTCGTACTCCATGTTCATTTGCCAGGCAATTTAATTAGTACTATTTTAAGTCCTATAACTCCTTTAATTTCCTTTACTACTATTGAGTTAAACCACCATCATCATTTAATTGTAGTACTGCTAATGTCTCATAATATAATCATTTCCTTTAAATCTTACCTATCTCCAACTATGTGGACTCTTAATTTATGAACTCAGTTTGTTCATTACTCAAGCTGGTTGTTAGTCAAGGCTATTTTCCCATAAGAAATAATGGAAATACCTATAATATGTTCTGAACCTCTCAAAGCACCCCTATTAGGAACCTGGCCAAGATTCCCAACTGCCTGTATGAGGGGTATGGTGAAAGGATGAAATAAGAAACAGAGAAAAATTTAGTAATGCATGATGGGGGCTAGGAGGTCAATACCTCAGGATGGATAGTGACCAACATACTCCAAACCAGCCACTGTTTATTGGTTGTATAGCATGTAGAAGTGCTAGCAGAAGGTTCAAGATTGGAGGAAGATTCAGAGGTCAATGACTCAGCAGGCAACAGATAATCCTGGAATCACTCAAGAGGGTAGAGATAATCCTATGCTAAGAAGGAGTGTACTTTTTAATTTTAGTAGTTTTAGTTTAGTCTTAGTGGGTGGGAGAAGATGACCCATCCCAAAAGAGTTAATGGGAAGTCTTAAAAGGATGATACCATGATCACAAGCCTCCACTTATCCCTTAGGGAAGTATGCAAAAGTAGCCACTGTGAATTCGTGGTCCCTAACATACCTCCTTTTTTGTTTTGTAATAGCAGCAGTTAGGATTTCTTACAGATATTGTTGTAATTTATTCTTAATTGCCCATAGCAGTGGTCAATTACTGGGGTAGTTGGAAACTGTCAGAAGAGGTTAATGATTGGATTCCCTTCCTATATCTAATTTGTTATGACATTATTTTATATATCTTTTGATTATACTTTTGTGCTGGATGTTCAAGACCAAGTTAAATTGAGATTTGTACAAATTAAAAAGAACCTTTTGCTATCTATCAAGGTCAGTTATGTCTCCTCAGGATTTGCCTTGGAACCATGGAGAAAGCCTCTCAATTCTTGACAGTGTCAGCCATCAGAATGAGTCATGGCCATTGATTGACCTAGTTGCTTTCTGTGAAAGCCTTGGAGATATTTTTCTCCTGGTGATTCTCTTTAGGCACACTACATATCACAGATAACAAATTTTTGTGGTCCCACAATATCCTTGGTCAGAAAACCAGGGACTCGCAGAGTTGTGGGGTGTCACTGCAGAGGTTTTATGGTATCCTGGGTCCTCATTGACCTGAGAGGTTTGGGGTCAAAATTATTGGCTGTCCTCCTACTGCATCTATTTTTCTAGTTTTTGGTCTCCAAATCTCAGTTGTTGAGCATCCAGAGGAAAAGACTGATAACATTAGAGTGTAATAAAGTAGTAAGCTTAACATAAGCACCTTATCTGAATATCAGGCACCTTAGAACATAAAATAGAACCATTATTTTGTATTAACCATGGATGTCCTAGTATTTAAACTCTTGTGGAATGTTAGCAATTACATATTTTACACAGAAATTAGAAATCAAACTGTACATAGTATCGTAGCATGACAATTTTGACATTTTGTAACAGCCCGAATTTCCATTTTGACAAAAAAATACCGAATTTAGTCAATCATCCTTATCTAATACATGAAAAGCTTTTAACTTAGCTTGTGGACATTTAATGTGATATACATCACGTAAGTTTTTGTTAAAAGCAGAGATCTGAATCTGAAAGAAAATTTTATCACCATAAACAATCCCTATTTTACATTTTGGATGACCTGATGACCTATGAGAACCAGATCATAATTTTTAACATATAATATCAGTTTAAAATCTAATGCCCAATATCCAGGGACAAGTTAAATTTGATTATTCAGATCATGTCTAACCAACATTGAGAAACAACAACAGTCTGTTGGTATTTAGACATACAAGGTTTAGAATGTTTTAAACAGTCTGGAGGCACAGGTCAAGGAGTATCAAAATCCCAAAAAGTTATAAATGTGCCTAGTTTGCCAGAAAAAAAACAAGTTCATACTTTATTCACCCTTCAAGTTGACATCTTCAGCTTGGAGGAAGAGAGGATGAAATGGAAGGTGATTATTGTTTGAAAGGAGAATCCCTTTTCATAAGAACATCAGGAATCTAGGTTTCTGATGACCTTTCTTGACATGGTAAAAGTGACTCCATTTTGTTTTTAGACTCCATTTTAGTTTCTAGTCAAAATTTAGTTAAACTCTTCCCCCAAACCCCCTCTGAGTTAGCCATAAAACCCACAAAGAGGGGAATAAACATTTTCAGCAAATAATGGAACAAATTAACCACTGACCACACCCTGTGTGCCAAACAGACCAGATGTATGGAAAAGATCTTGCGACAGTCTTATGACATGATTGCAAAATTCCAAAGTGAAATAGAATAGTTACTATGGTTACTGAGGAACTTGTAAGTGTTTAAAAACCCCTGAGAACAGTTTCAGGGTCAGTGTCTTAAGTGATTGTTCACTACCATCTGTGCACTAATAATACTTGCTTGTATCCATTTTCAGCCTCTGTGAGTATGTCTCTTGCCTTTTCCAATAACATTCTCTCTTTGGGAGTGTCTTTAGCCCACTAGGACCTGCTTCTGGCTCACTAGCACTCCACATTTTCCGAAATAAAAATGAGTCTATGGTTGTCTGTTTCCATCTTTTCTTTAACTCTTTTCTGTACTATGACATGGCATTGTCATTAAGCAAGTGAATTCTATGATCATCTTTTTCTCTGTCTGGGTGGATTTTCCCTACAAATGTTTACAGCTCTGTCCATTTTTTCAGTATTTCTTTTGTTTCAGAAGAAGAACTTAGTTCCACTGGTTGTTGATACTACCCTGCTCTTCAGAAAGCTCCTCAGCTGCCATTCTCTGCTGCTCAGCCAGAGTTTGCTGAAGTTCCTCAGTAGACAATTCTGAGTGTTCTTCCACTAGTTCCTCAGCATCACAACTATCTGTCTACAAGTCTATGGACTCTGCTATAGTAACAATATTATCAATCAGAAGGTCTGGCTCCTC